>JAGFPH010003027.1:52729-70551 GCA_018207615.1 Philaenus spumarius
AGTTTCATTTTGTCACGTTTTTGTTGTTGTCTTTCTTTAGTTTGTAAAATGATTATGTTTATTTACTACTTTTAAATTGTAATTTCCTAAACCAAGAACAATAAAAATCCATTTTATTATTAGTTATTCGGACATTAACCATCATTTCTGTGTTAAACCCAATACATCACTTTTTGGGAATAAGAATTAGCTCCCATTATCAAATGTCTAAAAACTAAAGGAACATAAACCTAGCGATCTAGGCCAATGTTAAAGAAAACAATGTAAAACTGAAATATACCACTTAATATTAAACATCTACGTAGTACATCTCGGAGTTCAAACTGAGAAATCAAATTTGAAGTGGTTTTTGAAGTGTAAATTTCTTCATTGCTCCAGATACAGAAAATGTTTGGACGAGGTAAATGGGAATCAAGCGTCATGCTTTTTGTCCCATAACGCGTGACGAAGTTGTGTCCTGTACCGGTCCGCTCGACCTCGAAATATTAGTATTAGTAATTTATGTGGATACTCTTAGACGAGAAGTGATTTGAAGCATCACGCTCGATGGTCTCGTTATACTCTAATATATAGCTATAATATAATGTATGATAGCTTTATTTATGTACGAATCTCCAACTATCTTTCGTTTGTATAAAGTTACTTTCCTGGTGTAAGAGTTTTGATTTTTCCCAATCGAATTGATCATTTTCGGACCATTTATGTTCTGCAATTTATGATTTATTGACTAGACCTAACCTCACGTTTTGTTTTTATTCTAATGTTTAATTACTTTTTGTCTCGCCAATATATTGCCTATCACTCTCACATTTAGTACTGCAAATGCAGTTTTTTGTGTCCTACGTGACATTGTTAGGTTTAGTTCGGACGAGATGCTGCCTAAGAGTGTTTTTTGTCTTAAAGGCGGTACAAATTGTATATTCTCTGGCAAACCGCATAACCTTTTCCTATAACCAAGGCACATATGGGATTGTAGTGTACGCTAGAGGTTTATTAGCGAATTCCCATAGGAAAGATAAGCTATTGCAGTGATCCTTATGGTGAGACCTATGATCGGAAGTTGTCAATGAGCACCGATCATGGTCCCCAAGAACACGATTTGGGGATTCATTAACAATCTACATATATAAAAGCGAAATACCACTCACTCACTTATCACGATTTCTCAAAAACTACCGAACGGATTGAAATGAAATTTGGTATGTAGCTTCCTCTAGGGCCATAGGTGCTCACTAAGAAAGGGTATGAAAAAATTCGAAATTTTAGGAGGGGTTTGGGGGGATCAAAGTTACTAAAATCATAATTTCAGATCTTTTATTATTATGACAATAGTGCTTTTATTATTTAAGATCTATATGTATAAAAGCCAAATACCACTCACTGACTGAACACTTAAAAATAATACAATTACGTTAAAAAGGCTGAAAATACCAACCACCACGGGCAACGCCGTACGGGTCAGCTAGTTGTTTATATATACGACAATGTATATCGTTTCTATGGAAATTTGCTAACAAAACAGATATTTTTAGAAAATTTAAACATGGTAAGTTTTTAACATTATATTTGTGTGGCATATCTTTATAGGGACAAATCTATATTTTCAATATCTTTTTTCTAGGCTGTTTTCTCTAATATTTTCTAGAAGTACGCAGGACAAAAAGGTATTTTCAGCAAACTAATAAATGTTAAAAAGGCATCCATTTGCAAAGACGAAACCTCTGCATTTTTGGTTTTAAATTACACAATTTACTACACGAAAAGAAGCACTGTAGTGATTAGTATAATATAACATAACATGATATAATAAAAATAATAACTGAAAAAGTTATAGTTTAACAAGATTCACATTTAATGACATTTTTTTTTTATAGTTTAACAAATAATGGGCTACATCTATTAATTAATTTGAAGTTAAAATTTAGTTTTCATGTAGGTCTGGCACTCGATTTTGACATGAACAAACTTTTGGATTTATACGCATTTTTGAATTTTCTTATGTGAAAAAGTGAAGGGAAACAATTATGGCGTCTATTTTGTGTTACCATTGAAAGTTCATTATTTTGATTTATGATAGTTCTTTGATAATTTAAACGTTATTGTAGTAGACCATACCAAGTTCTACTCTTTATTTTCACTGATTCTTTACATTTTACTGGTTAAATCACATTTGAAATAAAACTTCTTTTTGATGCTAACAGTTCATCTTCATGTTGCTGGGTCGGCTCTCTCGTAAATAATCAACTAGTTCACTTTGAAATTGTCCGCTTCTCATTTGTCTTGCCTACGCACATCAGTTGACGTCATCGCCGCTACGTCATCGTCGCTACACTTTCCTATTGGCTGGACGTGATGTTTTCCGGTTATGCATTTGCTTATGTGGATTTCAATTGGTATAAGCAGGACAAACAGGTATTTTCAGAAAATTAAAAAATGTTAAACAGACACCTTTTTCAAAGATAAAACCTCTGCATTTTTTTGTTTTAAATGTAACTTTTTACCACATTAAAAGAAACTGTATAGTGATTAGTAGTATTATTAGTTATAATAGTTTTTAATGTATACAATTACATTCGGAATCGTTTAAAATATCTAGTTTTATCCACACAGTTTTAGGTTTGTGGTTTGCAAGACTTTTTCAAAACACTATATCTATTAAACGTGTTTTTAACATTATGTATGTTTATGCATTTATAAAGAAAAATCTATATTTTCATTGTTTTTTCCAAGTTGTTGTCTCTAATATTTTCCAAAATACCTCTGATTTTTTCGTTTTAAATGCAACTTTTTACTACATGAAAAACCAGTATAGTGATTGGTATATATTATTACTTATAATAATTTTTTAATGTATACAACTACAATTGGAATCTTAAAACATCCAGTTTATTTACACAGTTTCAGGTTTGCAGTTTGCAAGCGTTTTTCAAAACATCTATTAAACGTGTTTTGAACATTGCGTATGTTGTATGCATTTATATTAAAAAAATATATATATTTTCATTGAATTTTTCCAGGTCTAATATTTTCCCAGATATAAGCAGGACAAACAGGTATTTCAGAAAATATAAAAATGTTAAACAGAAACCTTTTTCAGAGACAAACCCTTTTGATGTATGGTTTAAATGTCACTTTTTATTACGAAAAGAAGCAGTATGTAATGATTGGTATTTGGTATTACTTATAATAGTTTTTAATTATATTTGGTATTTTTTAAATATGCACTATATTTACAGTTTAAGGAGTTCAAGCCTTTTTCAAAACACTATATCTATTAAGCATGTTTTTAACATTATGTGTGTTGTATGCATTTATATAAAAAAAAACTATATTTCCATTGAATTTTTCCAGGTTGTTATCGCTAATATTTTCCGAGATATAAGCAGGACAAACAGGTATTTTCAGCAAATTTAAAAATGTTAAACAGAAACCTTTTTCAAAGACAAAACATCTTTATTTATAGTTTTAAATGTCATTGTTTACTACAGTAAAATAATCAGTATAGTGATTAGTATTATCGTTAACTATAATAGATTTGTAATTTAGTCCTATACAATTAAATTTTTAATTATTTAAATATAAAGTTTATTTACACAGTTTCAGGTTTGTGTCATTAGTCTTTATCAAAACACTATATCTATTAAACATGTTTTTAACATTATGTTTGTTGTATGCATTTATATAAAAAATCTATATTTTCATTGATTTTTTCCAGGTTTATTTTTTCCGAGATATAAGCAGGATAAACAGGTATTTTCAGAAAACTAAAAAATGTTAAACAGACACCTTTTTCAGAGACAAAACCTCTTCTTTTATTTTTTTAAATGTCATTTTTTACTACATGAAAATAAGCAGTATGTAGTGATTGGTATTTGGTATTACTTATAATAGTTTATAATTATATTTGGTATTTTTTCAAATATGCAGTTTATTTACACAGTTTAAGGATTGTAGTTTGCAAGCATTTTTCAAAACACAATATCTATAAACATGTTTTTTTGTTGTAAGCATTTATATAAAAAAATCTATATTTTCATTGAATTTTTCCAGGTCTTAAGTTTTCCGAGATAAAAGCAGGACAAACAGGTATTTTCAGAAAATTTTAAAATGTTAAAGAGAATCCTTTTTTGGAGACAAAACCTCTTGATTTATGGTTTTAAATGTCACTTTTTACTACATAAAAAAAAGTAGTATTAGTGATTGGTATTTGGTATTACTTATAATATTTTTTTAATGTATACAACTTCATTTCGAATCTTTTAAAATATCTAGTTTTATCCACACAATTTCAGGTTTGCAGTTTGCAAGCGTTTTTCAAAACACTATACTCGTATCTATTAAACATGTTTTTAACATTATGTATGTTGTATACATTTATAGAGAAAAATCTATATTTTCTTATATTTTTCCAGATCTAATATTTTCTTAGATATAAGCAGGACAAACTGGTATTTTCTGCAAATTTAAAAATGTTAAATGTTAAAAAATCTATGCATTTTTGGTTTTAAATGTCACTTTTTACTACATTAAAAGAAGCAGTATAGTGATTGGTATTTGGTATTACTTATAACAGTTTTTAATGTATACAATTGCAATTAGAATCTTTTAAATATCTAGTTTATTTACGCAGTTTCAGGTTTGTGGTTTTAGACTTAATCAAAACACTACAGCTATTAAACGTGTTTTTAACATTATGTATGTTGTATGCATTTGTAAAGATATTCCAGGTTGTAATCTCTAATATTTTCCAAGTTGTAAACAGGGTAAACAGGTATTTTCTGCAAATTTTAAAATTGTAAAGAGAAATCCTTTGCAAAGACAAAACTTCTACGTTTTTGTTTTAAATGTCACTTTTAACGAAACATTTGGTAGTATTTGGTATAACTTACAATAGTTTTTTAATGTATACAATTACAATTGGAATCTTTTAAAATAAGTAGTTTTTCACACAGTTTCAGGTGTGTAGTTTTCAAGCCTTTCTCAAAACACTATATCTACTAAACTTGTTTTAACATTGTATTTGAGTGGCTTGTATTTATAGAGAAATATTTATATTTTTATTTGATTTTTTCAGGTACATATTTCTAATATGAGCCGCAAAATTAAGCGACAAAATCAGGTGTTTCAAACAATTTTTTAATCTAAGGGTGAAAACCTTTCATATTTTATTACTAAGGTGTAATACAAATAAAACAAGATTTATATTTTTAGCCTGTGTGTTTATGAAGTTTTTAGTTGTTTGAGTACATAAGTAAAGTTTTATTACACTCTTCATTGTAAGATTCTGTTTAAAAAATCTATATTTGGTTTTTTTGACATTCGTATATAATCCATTTTTCTTTACTAGCAATTTTCTTGATGTTTTTCAGATGATAACAATGATTTGTTTCCTCAGTCTTATGGTTTACCTTAAGGACAATTCTCCGTTGTAGACAGTTACTATTAATAAAAACAAACAAGCAATATTTTTATTTTTAGATGTGGGAGATGAATTTATGTGTGTCGTGTTTGATTTTAAGCAGTTTTTATTTAAAACTAGTAAGCCCCCGTGAAAAATCACAGGCTGATTAATTAGAGACACATCAGAAATACATCATTTAAAAAATCAAACTATTAAAAAACAACATCTAGGCCTACATAACCATGCTGACGGGGATTTTTAACTCGGTAACTGTGTACAATAATAAGGATTATAAAACTATAGGCCTATTTTTTGAAAATTTCTATTTACATAATCTACGTTATTGTATATTTAAATAAAGCTAAAAATACTATCTTTTAATTGCTTTCTATTTCATATTGATAGATCAAATGATTTATAAGTTTTATATATTACAGTAAAGAAATTAATAATCGAATATGTTTATGTTATACGAATATGTACAAATGTTTCCGAAGTTAAACGAATTAATTTTGTATACACAAATATATTGATGATAAATGGTTGTATTTATATACAGTTAATAACCTCAAAGCATATATTATAACGTATATTATAGCTTACATTAGTTTTATAACAAAGTACCTGGAGACCGAGCTAAAGCTCGATTATAAGCAGGGCTATGATTTCAATAATAAATATTGGATTATTGAGTTTTGAGGTTAGGCCTATAACATTAAACAACTAAATAAAGGGTATATACAACATTTGGCTTACCTGTAATAAAAATACAGTTTAAAGGATTAACCACAATCTCAACGCTATGCCTCAGAAATAAGTCAGGCATAAATTAAAGTATTATTTCAATATCGATTTATTCCTAGGGCCTAGTTCGCTCACGTCAATAACTACTATTATTGCAAATTTCCGTGAACATCGTTTAGGTTAGGCCTATAACATTAAACAACTAAATAAAGGGTATGTTTATTATGTATTCGTTGCCATGGTAACTATAAATAGATACAACATTAGGCTTACCTCTAATAAAATATACAGTTTAAAAGAAAGCAGATGATTATTGTAATGGCATTGAAAACATTTGCATCAGCTGTGCTTTGTATTGTTTAAAATGGACAAATTTCACTTTTTAATTTAATAAAAAGACGTAGAAAACGAATTTTCCCAGACTGGTGACCATTTCCAATCGATTTCTCGTGGCCAAAAGCCTAATATAAAATCAAAAAATCAAAAATCCTTAGACGGAGATTCCTGATCCATTTAGCAGACAAACAATTATCTCTCGCTTTAGAAGATAAGATATTTAAAAAAATCAACTTCACAAGAAATTACAACGATTGAAGTTGTATACATAACCCAAACTACTATAATCTACACTCTGTTTGTGTATACAGATGATGGGTAAAATCAGCTGTTTAGATGTTGGAATGTTTCCGAAGTTAAACGAATTCTTTCAATTAGTATACAAAAATATATTGATGATAAAAGATTGTATTTATAAGTAGTTTGTAACCTCAAAGCGAATATTATAACGTTTATTACAGCACACATTAGTTATATAGCTCATATTTAAAAAAATAAACTTCACAAGACATAACGGTTGAAGTTGTGAACACAATACCAAACTATAATCTACACTGGGTTTGTTTAAGTTTTACAGATGATGGGTGGCATCGGCTACTATATTATATGTTACTCGCGTACGTACGTACACTCGCTTTGATAGGAGTTGATAACACTATTCTGTAACAGTAGTGACCTTTCTTAGACATCCGGAACAATTTTCAGTTTAACGAACTGTTGTGTACTTGCGATTTACAATTGATCGTTGGACCTAATCTTGTCTCTTATTCGATAGACAGTGTCGAAATGGATTATATTATGTTCTTACAAAAGTTTCCCCTCCTTGAAAATATATACATATTGTAACATTTTCTGTTGTTTTGTATTCCAGTTTCAAACAAAACTCGACGACAAAAAGTTGCTGTTAATTTGGTTTTCTAATTTTTGTAACGAGAAAAATCCACTTCACAAGGCGTTATTAACTTTCACGTGGCAACATTATAGGTCAGTCAAACGATTGGACTATTGTACTGAAAATATTCGTTCTGATCATGATTTCGTAGTCGGTCTTATCACTTAAACTTAAATTACAAACCTTGTAGCCCAGTCAAATTTTACACAAAAATACGTTAACTTAATTTGTGGAGAGGTGTTTGAGACCATTACTGGGACGACAAATTCGGATTTGCAACCCTCAGAAACCTGTGTTTGCTTAATGGCGGTCGAGACACAGCGATTTTTAAGGAATGTTTTTGGTTTGTATAAAATATCTAACTATGTGATTGTTTAAAAAATCTTTCATAGCTTTTTACAAGAATACTAGGGGATCGGTCCCTGGACGCTTCGCGTCCCAACCCCTCCTTGGCCTACGGCCCCAGATGGCTGCTTCGCTTCGCTCGCAGTTGGAAAACTCTCTAAAGGGTCTCGCTAATCTTTGGCTCGTTTGTACCTGGGTGAACGAGCATCGTTCAGTATTTTTAACATCTATTGTATCTATAATGTATCTATTCGAATATTTAGTGACTTTGAAGGAGGTATAAAAAGAAGCCGTACCTATTCGCCTTCTAAGTGACTTGAAAGGTGGTATAAAAAGAAGTTCAGATTTTATGCACATTTTTCAACTTAATGCGCGTTTTTGAAGACATAAGACCTAGCGCATTCAATTCCTGACGTCAAATAACCCCTGTATGCAAAGTTTCATCAAAAACGTTAGAGCCGTTTTAGAGATCCGCGACAGATACAAAGATACAAAGATAGATACAAGAATTGCTCATTTAAAGTAATAGGATTAAATTTGCTACAAAATTATATCAAAATCGTTTTAGTTTTTTGGACATGCGCTTAACTCACGTCAGCGGTTCAGCTGCTTGATCAAATTATTTAAATTGTTTAAAATCACCGAGTCTACCTTGAAGAAGGAAACACTTACATTAAGGGTATTAAATACTGCCCCCATTAGTATAATAAACGCCCCCTCCTCCCCCTGTAAGGAGTTGGTCACCAACCAACTTCTGTATAAAAAAAACTTAAGTGGTGGTTTATACATTAGTGGCATACGGCCCGTGCTCGCTTCGCTCACTAACCATGGCGTACAGTACTTCGAGTATATGTTTATGTTAAACAAAAATCTATCGATAGTGGATTCTAATAAGAAATGCCATCCTGATTATAAATATATCCCATAAGAAAGATCGAACATTACTATTTGACAAAATATAGCTAGAAACTTCAGAAAAAACAGTTTTTAGTAGAGTTTTTGAAATTTATGAGCACAAATTTATGAATAATTTTAACTTTGGGATTAACTATTTTCAACAAATAATTACAAGGTCAAATATTTATAACGATTAGTTATCTGATTAAACAATTTAACACTGAAATAATTCGACCACACAACTGAACCGCTGACGTGAGTTGAGCGAATTTCAGAAATTAAGTTTATACATTTTAGGGTTTCAACCAACTATTTGGGAAATTGGTCTATTCAGAAGACGTTGAATAGCTGCCAGCGTGTACGAAATATATTAGTGGAATTAGTTTCCAACCGCCAGTCCGGCTGACGCACTCTATCGTTCCGCTCGGAGCGAAAAAACTAGTTTTGTGAGTTTGCGCCTCGACATTAGTCCTAGGATTTTGGACTGCTTCGCTTCGCTCGCAGCGGGCAGGATTTGGAACCTTAAGCAGTTTTGATCGATTTTGTTGAAACCAGATGAGCTATAAGGCCTTGCAAAAATAATAAACGGTACCAGGAACTGGCACATACTTCCTCACAAACATATTTAAATTAGTAAACAGTTTCACTGTGACTTCATAATTGTAGGAGACGTGATATTAAAGTAAATTTATATAACTAAATTATATAAGTAAATTATTATAACTAATAAATAGTATTATTATTATCTAAAGAGAAAAATTTTCGATCGATTTCGAACAAATTTGCACCAAACACGTCAATTGGGCCTGTATAGATGCACGAAAAAAGTTTTAAAAAAATTATAAAAAACGACTCCGTTTTCGGCCAAAAACCTCCCAAAATCTGTTATTGTTATTATTATTAGCTAAACGAGAATTTTTAGAAAGATGCGTTTTTTTTCATATGGTAGGGTACATTAAGCAAAATTATATCAAAATCGTTAGAGCCGTTTTTTTTATAAAAAAATTATAACTGATTTTTTTGGGGGTTTTTGGCCAAAAAGGGGGTTGTTTTTCAAATTGTTTTAAAACTTTTTTCGTGCTTCTAAATGACATGTCTGGTGCAAATTTGTTCGAAATCGATCGAATAGTTTTCTCTCTAGCTTTGTATACATACAGACAGACATTTTGTAAACACCACTTTTTTGGACTCAGGGGATCTCAAAACGGATATTTCCACAAAAATCTCAACATCGATTTTTTTTGCGATCACTATACTTTCTCTATACCTACTATATTCTAGTACAGTGAGAAAGTAAAATGGCCAGAATAACTCATATTATATTTATTTGTTTACATAAATCACAAAAACGATTCATTCTTTTGGTCAAGAAAATTGCTTCCATTTGTTGGATTTTTCGGCTAGTGAACTCGTCCGAGCCACTTGGACGACCAACGTGTGTACCAACGTAGTTTTACTTTCTACACAGCCCAAACACGTCTTACTAAACAACACACATATTCCAATGAAATTTATTAGTTATGTCGGGCGCTTGTAGAAAGTCTGTATACAACATTATAATATGAGTCTTCATAATCAAACGTTATTATTACTTTCCAGTAACGTCAATATATCGCTTCCTCACCCCCCCCCCCCCCCCCTAGACGTAACGTTTATACACGTTAAGCCCTATCGCTAGTCACAGCCGCCTATGATGTGGTATAAGGGTTTTATTACAGGGGCTATGTTGCGGTCTAGTTAGGGTGAATGGGGGTTGGAAATGTTCCCTTAGCCCGTATAATATTGTTACATGTTGCTTTTGTATTTAAAATTGTGTTTTTAATAATCATCTAAGGTTTATTAATTTAAATTCTGGGTTAATTTTTATCGGAAAATATTTTTCAGTTTATTTTAATTTATGTACAACCCTGAAACAGAGCACATGGGTATTGTTTTCAAAAGGTTAATTTTAATTTGTCAACTGAATCCGTTAAATTATTGCAACTGTGTTCAGTGTTTTAATTCAAGGTTCGTTTCTGTTATTTTTACAATTACTCCAGAAAAATTAGGCCCACTGTTTTTTTTTTTTTAACATCACTTGCAAAATTAATTTAGATTATTATCTTTCGTACCGGGAAGTCTGTCTAAGATAGGGTGAGATTCTAATTGGATTCAGTATTTTTAAGCGTTATATTTGAATTGAAGTAATTATCATGTAAGTGGTAAAACAAGTAGTAAATTAAAGAATATTTTTAATAATTCTTTAAATAAATAATATAATAGATTAAATAGCCTAAATATATATCTAGAAATTTTGATTTTGTTTTTTTAGGATGAATTTTTAAAGGAACTGTTCGCCAATAGTTCGATAGTCTATTCATTTACCAGTATTTACCTTTTTTTATTTGTCTACGACACATACAGCCGGATATATTTAAAAGATAGTTTAGCGATGTACTTGAAATTTATTAAAAACGCCAGATTTTGCTGAACTATTGAGTTCAAACTCATTTACATGTATAAAAACAAAATTTGTAAGATCACACGTTCAAAGTGAAAACTTGTATTCCCAGTTTATATTTGCAAATGAATATTATTAATATTAAATGAGTAATTAAGGAACAATAAATTTATATATAGAATATTTTTGAATTATAAATCATCATCAATATTAGTTACATCTTCAATAATTTATTCTCTTACATTATTTTCTCTCAAGTTATTTTCATCATTCTCTCAAAATATATATATTAGATACCGGTATATAATATGTTATTTGTATTATATATTCATGTTAGGTATAGTATATCTACTAAATATATATATTAGATATATGTGTTATTGTTATTTATAATACTTGGGGTTGGGGTCTAATATATATGTTATTTTCTGCTAAATATCTGATATATATCTGCATATAACAGATCACAGCGGAACGGTACGGTGCGGTACGTGAGATTTCGTTGAAATGCCCGGGCAAAAAGTGCCCAACGGGCCAATTTTCACTTCAAAAATCACTTTCCGATCACGTTTTATAAATTTGTTCGACTAATTTTCCTCCACTAGGCCGATTATGTTTATTAGTGTTAAAAATTTCTGTTAAATAATCTTTATAGATTTTATTTTAAAGTAGAAGTAGTACAATTTTATTGTGGGATACATTCTTGTTATGTAAGTTGACACCACTTAAATTATATTTTTGTATCTTGCAATTCATTACAAAGCACTAGGGGAAACCCCTGCATGCTCCGCACGCCAACCCCGTTGGGACCTTCTGTACACATAATCATGTTATGTTTTCTTTATAATAAAAGTGTAGGATTAATAATAACCCCAAAGCTAAGACGGTAAATAATGTTAAATTTTAATATTAATGTTAAATAACGTTAAATCAAAATATTTCGTATATTTTATAACAGCAGTTATAATAAAGGTTAAAAGAACCATTAAGGCTCATGTCTACACTTTAATAAAAAGCTAACCTTAAAGTTAGAAATACAAAGTTTGAAATTAGCTATTAATGGAAATGTTACAACATTAATAAACAGCTGTTATCTGTTATTTTATTCAATTGGAGGCAATGGTAATAAAATGTAAATACATGACTTGTTGATTTATCAGTCTAGGCCTAACCTAAGATTTTTTACCGACTAAATTTACAAATGTTGAAATAAAAAAATGTTTTTATCGAAATGAATATAGCCTATGTTACTCAGGGATAGTGTAGCTTTTTTTATTAGTAAAACTATTTGTTCAATCGGTCCAGGAGTTCCAAAGACTAGGCCTACCCCCTACATACAAACAAACTATCAAACACAACAAAACAAACTGTACCTCTTTATAATATTAGGATAGATGTAGTAATAATTAAAGTAATTGTATTAACTCAAACGTGTTTCAACGCAAAGTTGCCATCATCAGTGATGCACGAGTTACAATAATCAAACTATTACTAACCTAACAGTGTTTCATGCCCCGTATTTATACAAAACTAAAATGGGCGTGGCTTTAAACAACGTTTCATTAGTAAGGCGTTAACATGTTCCTAGCGTTATTATAACTAGCCTAACATTAACTGTATAACTAAACTATTAATACATTATTTTTGTTTACATTAATTTAGAAATTTGTATGCGTTATAATTCATTATTTAAAACTATTTTACTATATTTGTTAATATAAAAAGTTTCCCAAGCATCTATTGTGTTAAGTTTAGTTACATTTTTCAATAATACAGAGTTTTTTTATTTTAAAATTATGGTTTTTATGTAAACAATGCTTAGCCATAGCAGATTTATCTGGCCTATTGAGCTTTAAATGAGAACAATATTCTATAATTCTTGTCTTCATGCTTCTTTTCGTTTGGCCTATGTTCTTCTGACACATTTCACAGTTTATACAATAAATTCGAGATTTGTCCTGTTCTTGAATTTTATCTTCATGATTTCCTAACATTTTACTAAGATTATTCTACATTTAAATTAGCATATTTTGCTACAAATTGTTTACAATATATTAAACAATGGTGGAGCATACGTTGTTTTAAACCTCTTTGTTCGGTTAGATGTTGCTGTACAGGGTAGATCTCGATTTCTGTGTTTTCTTTAATTCATTTTCTTTACTATGCTGTCTATCAATTCTTTAGAATAACCATTGAATATTGCAACACCATAAATATATTTTAGTTCTTTGTCGTAGTTCTTGTCCTTAGTTAAGGAATTAAATTAATGTTCGTAAATATCATAATGCATATAGTTTTATTAGTTACTAGCTGTGCCTGCTAGTTTATAGAAGCAAACACGTATTATCTGTGCATCATTCCCAATATTGTACCCAACTTCACCAACTGTAATAAAGAATATTTCTGGGCATCGTAACCAAGATGTTTTCAAAATGCGTTGTAACTGTAATGCCATTGCACTTCCACGTTGTACCAGGCGCGCTTATGCAACTGTCGATACATACTGTCATTTCGGATATTGCATACACAGCGCCGTTAGTTACTAATGTATTATTTTTGTAAACCGATTTAAACGAAACAAACACTAAATTATTCTAGCCCAAGCTTATCTCAATACATCTCTGAAAACCACATCCAAATTGGTTCAGCCGTTGTGGAGATTAGTGTGCACAAACGCACAGGCAAAAAGTATGTTTACGATTTATTATAATGTATGAATATGTCTTATGTATTAGTGTATTAATATGCATGTTTCTAGTTGGTTTTTATTTTTATTCATTTTTTTTATTTCTTTACATATATTTTGTTTGTTTCATCTTTTAAAAGATCCATAGGCCTACTGCTTTCTTATTTGTCGTTGCATATTTAAACCCCTCGCATCATACTGAGACACTGCACATATATAATTAAGAACCATATTCAATATTTCCTTAAACACATGTAAACAAATACATTTCAATTGACAAGGAAATTGTGCCCACATAAGTGCGTGGGCACGAGTCGCATCTGAAATAGCTACAACAAGGAAGTCTTATTGCCTCTAGTTTAGGCCTATGGTACATTCAAGGAAATTTAAATACAAAACTGGTTTGTGTGGGAAGTGCCAAACGAAGGAGTCCAAGTTAATATCGGACCAAAAACTATACGGGTCAACAAATTATAACCGCAGTAACACACTATACAAATTTTTTGTATAAGTATTCAAAATATTAGTAAGCTAGATACTATCTGTCAATAGACGAGGGTAAATCAATTTGCTACCCCTAGAATGGATACAGTGACATTCTCAGTAGCATCCATTTTCAAGTTGAAAAGCCGATCTATACGTATATAAATACAATTAAAGTGTCTGTGATTTCAAAATAAATACTTTTTCTAAGCTCATATGGTTGTTCACACTTTACCAAAACAGTAACTTGCACTTTTTTGTCTGTCTGTCTGTTTGTTTGTCCGGGCCAATCTACGCAATTGCTGAACAAATTTTGATGAAACTTTCATTTGCTTATAGAGGGCTTTTCAGAGATCAATCTAGGCTACTTTTTATCCCGGAAATATTTAGGGTTCCTATTCAAAAATTTATAAATGTAAAGATTATGTACAAAAAGGGTTTTGCGAACGGGACCATTATTAAAAAACAACAGCTTATCACTTTGACAAGATCATCTGTGTTTTAATTTAGCCTACTCTATGCGCTGGTTTAACCGTCAAATATGTATAAAAACAGTATGTAATAATGTGAAATATACTCATAGATGTTAAATACACCTCAAAATCTAATTTGTACTTTTTATGTTCGTTCTGGAGTTATGAGTAACAGACTGACGGAAAACGGGAATTTTAGAGTTTATTGGTGCATAGCTAATAATTTATTTACCTAGGCCTAAAAGGAATACACAGATCGATTTGGGCGAAACCCATAGTGCGTTTTCCATGGAACTCGGTTCTAAAATTGTTTTTGGTTTTTTTAATGGTAAGACGTAATATTTACCCGATAGTCCTTATATTTATTTGACCGCGTCAGCGAGCGAAGCCGAATGTACAAGCTAGTTAGTAATATATTTCTTAAATGTCTGAAGTTTAAAGTTGTTAAGCGTACGTAAGTTATCAGAAAGATTCCTGTATAAAACATGAGCTATATTATACGAGTTCGCGATAGAGTAGGTATTATTTAGGCCCCTAATATTTTAATTAAAATTCCAAATGACTTTGAGCTGCGTGTCAAACGTTAAAGTTAAAAGTAAGTAGCTAGGAGTAAGCTATATCTCTATTATATAAAAATCAATGTTAGTTTCTTTGTCCTCTATAGACTCAAAAACTGTTCGACCTATTTTACTAAAAGTTTTACAAATTATCAATATCAATGTCAGGAGTGTTTGTATTGGCTAAGGAATTGAAGTATACAATACAAATAAATTGCACTGTCTTCTTACAAACCATAAAGCTCAAATTATTTAATATTACTAACTGCCCCGTGCGAAGCAATCGCATTCTAACTTACTTAAATCCCACTTAATTAAAGTACACACCGTATATTTAGTATCGTATAGTGCGTATGTAGTGCGTATGTACTGCGTTATGGGCATAGGTGAGGGTTGAAGTAAAGAATAGATGTGTAACCACGCTTACAATTAATTAAAAATAGCAATGTAGTGGCGTAACGGCAGCTCTCCAGCTGGGTATTGTTATCATCAGTGTTGCCAATGCCAGAAAAATATCCCTAACACTTACTTGATCTTACATCACTGTTACTTTCGGATTCTTTTTAGCGAATTTCCATAGGAAAAATGAGCTATTGCACTGGTCCTTATGGTGAGACCCAAGGTCGGGAGTAGCAAATGAGCACCGATCATGGTCCCCAGAACACGTTTTGGAATGTCATTAAAATTCATATATACAGTACACATGTTGGTTGCATACGTGGCTCAGACGAGTTCGTTAGCCAAACAAATCCAACAACCAGAAGTACGTTTTTTGACCGGAAGTAACGGTTTTTTGAGATTTTTACTACGAGAATGTAATTTTTTGGAGTTTTTTCTAAAAATATAAATGTACGATGTTATTCTGCACATTTTGTTTTTTTACGCGACCTTGTAGCTCGCTTGGTTCCCCCAAAATCGACCAAAACGTAAAATACCATAAAAGTACCCGGTTCGAAGCCAAGTGGTGCAAACTCGCGAGCCCACAAGGAGCAAACAAATTCTACTAATAAATTGCGTACACACAGACAGCTGTTCAACGCCTTCGTGAGTAGACTATTTCCCAAATTGTTGGTTGAAACCCTAAAACATAGGCATATAAACATAATTTTGGAAATTTGCTCAACTCACGTCAGCGGTCCAGCTGAGTGGTCGAGTTATTTCTTCACGCATCATCCTCTACTATATAAAAATATAGTACACATTGTACTTTTGAAGTGTAAATCAGAATATCACCATAGAAGTTTACACTTCTCCCTTGTGGTCTTAAGCACACCTGGATTTTTTATTATTTTTTTTTATTTTTTCGTATAATTGTATTTTGTATATTTTTCCGGTGTAGTGGTTAAGGAAAGCTTTAAAATGATGCCTCATTCATGTAATTTGATGATGTATTAAGGTAGTTATGGCAAAAAATGGCCTTGAGAAATAATATATGTGATTCTTAAGTGATAAAAAACCATTTGAAATTTGATTACTTAAGTCAAACGGTTGAAATTGGATAACTACCCTTAATATTAAATACGGTAATAATTTATACACTTACTTTTTCTTTATGCTCACAAACTACTCGACTAATTTCACTACAAATTTCAAAATTTACAAATATTAATTAGTAGCAGGATTGTTTAGAGAATAAGGTAACTACAATCAAATATTAAAACGTGGTAGCTACCCCACTATACAATGAAAATAAATTGCACTAACTTCCTATAGAGATAAGTTTGCGTAGTATTATTCTTGATGTAAACATCATTTACAATTCGATTACTTCTAAATAATAAAATGGGATAACTACCCTTAAAATTAAATCAAGAAATAGCGAAGCATTGCAGGGTCCACTAGAACGTGTTTAAAAGTTTTATATTATTAAGTTAGTTATAAGTTTGTAACCGTCAATAATGATGATGAGTTGGTCGTCGAAACGAGTACCAAACGTTTTTTATGAGAAACTAGGTCCACTTATTATTTATATATTATTTAATTCTACTTTAAAAATTATAAATTTCAATGTAAAATAAACCAGGTTAGATGGAAATAGTGTTTTCTAATTAAAATGTATAAAAACCTGTCTCTGATACTATTTAAGTTGTATTTTAATTTCCTTTTCTTAAATTACCTGAATCAAATTCAAAGGTTAAATCATCCGTGATCAAATTACACAGGAACAAATGGCCTGCGAATAAGAACACTTAATCTTACACGAAACCTTTAGCATTCCGAATGTAATATTGTGTAGCGATATATTCGGTGCATCGTGAAGTGGGCTCAGAGCGCGTGCGCGCCTAGTGCAGCTGGGAGCGCGCTAGGGAGCTTGTCATTTCGAGGCTATCCCTAGCCGTATCAAGTGGTGTACACGAGTTGAATCGATATCGGTTTGGTGTTTTCAGAGTGAATGATACTCCGGCATGACCTGTGGACAGTGAGTGAACATGGGTCCGTACATTTGGATCGTCATGTTTTTGCTGATCCGCTGTTCAGGTGGGTTTCTAATTAATTTCATTTCTCAGTAACAATAGAATTCATTTTCTAGCCAATTGTCTACGATACGTATTGTTCATTTAAAACCTG
>JAGFPH010003027.1:73572-105916 GCA_018207615.1 Philaenus spumarius
GATGCAATATTTAATTGCAACATTAACTGGTTGCCAAATACTTAACTGCAACATTAACTGGTTGCCAAATATTTAACTGCAACCATAACTGGTGGCCAAATATTTAACTAAATCAAAGAATTAAACTGTATACTTGTAAATTTCATAAAAGTATTTGACTTAGCTTTACTTAAATTAATTACAAAATCAGATGAAACAAATGAAACCTCTGGGCGACAAAGGAGATACAAAAAATGACCGTTGGACCAAGGCAACACTATACTACAGGCCGGAGTGCTCCCCTCCACTTCGGACGAAACGTCACAGCAGTCGCCCAACTTCCCGCCTTCAGTTGCATGCTGTGTTATCACATTTCAGTCAAACAAATATTAGAATCAGAAAGAAAGATAAGGGCTTTGAGTAGAGATGTGTAGGTCCGAGATTTCTAAGGAGTCGGGTCCGGACCTACATCCAGCTCTCTGGACCTACATCCCGGATCCGTGTCCGACGGACCTGTATGGGTCAGGCCTAGGCTGATGGGAATGGAATGGAATGAATTGTGGACATGAATCACGTGGTCGTATACAATCCAGTCGGAGTGTATTGCTGACATGAATCCAATCCATTCCAGTCTGTACTGCAACCAGGCTAGGATTTTATTTTGTAGTGCGTAATGAACCTATATTAAGTCAAATATTTAGACGTCTACTGATATGATTGTATTACTGTAGGCTTTGTAAATATTTTTGATTTAATTCAAGTCTTGAATAATAATATAATTATTTACATTATATTTTTATTTAGAAAAACATTTGTATGTTAGGTAAACTATTTTTTACAAAATAATGGATTGAGGTGTATGTACTAGTAGGCCTAGGTAATAATTAATGAAATAAAAAAATAAAATAAGTATTACTCATTATATAATTATTACACATAATTAAAATAAGTCAAAACAAACAAAAGTAAAGTAAAATATTTATATAAAAAACAAAATAAAACTGTATCTTCGTTCGTAATTTGTACTATTCACTTTATACAAATCTTTAAATAGGTAAATTTAAGAAACTGAAAATCACTTTTAAACTTGTAAAAAAGTTCTAACATAATTTATTATGACTAAATATCTAACTAAAAACACAAGTGTCTCCTTCTTTGGTAAATATAATAGATAAATTGCAAGCAAATCTTTAAATAGATTAACATTAGGAACTAAAATCACGTATAAACATTTATCAAGTTAAAAAATATATTAATATAAGTCCCTTATTATTTTTCTTTCTTTAATCTGATTATGTGCAACTTTTTAATTTAATTTTGTTCTGAATAGGATAATAAAGTTCAAATTTTTCCCTGGCCTGTTAGTTCTTAGACAATTTGTGCTTATCACAATATTATTTATATATAGGCCTATATATAAATCGTAAATGTATGGTAATTGTTTACTATGTTTGACAAGTGTGAATTAAATGCGTTACATTAACGAAATAAGAAATAATAATTTAAGCAGAACATTTCTATTTAACATTTATATCATTTAAACAAAAATAAATCAGATCAGGACAATTCCGCCAGTTTACCCATTCCAAGCTAAATAGCACGATGAAGGATTGTGTTACTACAAACACACTATTTTCATTATCTAGCTATTCAGAAATAATAGTTCACAGATTGATTTCATAATAATAAACTTAATCGGGAAGAAAACACACGTAGGGTGCAGTAGTTTTGAGCGCGCGACATTGATGCGCCATAAGGCAGCACAGTGCCTGGAGCCTTGAGTTGGACGACTACTGTGACGTCACAATTCGAGCAGTACGGCCTGTAGTATAGTGTGGCCTTGGTTGGACACCGTGGGAAGTGTTGGTACATGGGTTGAGATCACTATCACACCGTTTTAATATCGTTTGTTTTCATTATTTGTAATACTGGATTATGATATGGAAGTTATGAAACTGTAAATTCATTGTTAAGGTTTAGTTATTTAAGTATGTAAATATTTAATTCTATGTTATCCCTCTATAACGCGATATTTTTAGCTATTTTACTCATTATTAACCCAAATAAAACACAATGCCTCTAAAAGAAAATCTTTAGCAGTTAAAGCTCAAGAAAAGAAAAAAAAACGAGAACTAGAAATCGCGGGAATTGCAAAATAATGTTTCACTGGCTAAACCTTGTGCTTGCTTCCTTACTGGCACACTATTTTTAACCTAAGCTCAAAACCACATTTGTTATTTTAACGAGCGAGGTCTACTGTTCACAGAACTACTATTAAATATTAAATATAAAATTTGTTTTTTAATAATTAGCAAGCTAAGCGAGAATTTGGGGTTTCATTTATGTTTTTAGTAAGCAATTCGTATTAAAACTTTGTACAGGAAGAGTTATGTTCACGCAAATAGAGGTTAAGTATTAGCAAAGAGTGCGGCTGGAGGGGGGGGGGGCTGTGGCGTTGCATAAATCAGAGAGTACAAAGCGGACCCGACGGAAGTCATTCGATATATTTCCACAACCGGCGGTTGGTAAATATGTCCAAAGGTAATAAAGGAAGTTCTTTGACAAATTTCACCGCAAATCAGCTGATTGCAAATTTAAAGCTGAACAACAGCTGTTTGATTTAGTTTCAAACTTTTAACACTGTTAATTTCTGTTAAGGGCTGTCCTGTGACACCCTTTGTACCCCTTGGGGGAAGGGAGGGGGTTGAATTTAAATGAACTCAAATGTAGCCATGAAGAGACAAATTAAAAAACAAAACTCTTTTTACAGTGAAATAGTAATGTGTAGCCACCTTTGTTATCTATATATATAATCTATATATATATATATATAAAAAAACTCATATATTATCCACTGACTCATTGATCACGATTTCTCAAAAACTACTGAACGGATCAGAACGAAATTTGGTACGCAGCTTTCTCTAGGGCCATAGGTGCTCACTAAGAAAGGCTTTTAAAAAATTCGAAATCTTAGGGGGGTTTGGGGGAGGGGTCAAAGTTACTAAATCACGATTTCTCTAATATTACCGAACAGATTGGAATAAAATTTGGTATGTAGTTTTCTCTAGGGCCGAAAATGCTGGCTAAGAAAGGGTTTTAAAAAATTCGAAATCTTAGGGGGGTTTGGGGGTGTCAAAATGACTAAATCACGATTTCTTCAAAACTACCGAACGGATTGGGATGGAATTTGGTATGTAGCTTCCTCTAGGGCCCTAGGAGCTCTCTAAGAAAGGTTTTCAAAAATATTTGAAATTTTAGGGAGGGTTTGGGGTCAAAGTTACTAAAAAAACAACGAACGGATTTTAATGAAATTTGGTATGTAGTCTCTTCTATGGCCCTAGGGCTCGCTAAGAAAGGGTTTAAAAAAATTTGAAATTTTACGGAAGTTTTGTGGGGTGGTCAAAGTACTAAAAAAAACCACCGAACGGATTGGAATGCAATTTGGTATGTAGCTTCCTATAGGGCCCTAGGTGCTCGCTAAGAAAGGTTTTCAACAAATTCAAAATTTTAGGGGGGTTTGGGGGGTCGAAGTTACTAAAAATCCCCATAAGAAATACATAGTGTAATATATTTATTGGTATATATTTTTTGTTATTATATATTTAACTTTGATTTGTCTCTCCGTGGAAAGCCGGATCGGGCCAGCTAGAATTGTAATATTTGTAAACTATATTATAACTGAAGGCCCCTGCTCACTTCGTTCAACAACCTCCGCTGGGACTCGTGGCAAAGCAAATGCAAGTAGATTATTGTATACTATAATACCTTCACTGGAATGACGATTGATTATGATTCTATATGTTTATATAGAAGAGAGGCAGATTCAAGTTATAAAATATTACCAAAATGTGATACGGTAAAGTAGTTCTTCAAACTGGTCAAATAGGCCAGTAAAAGATAAAGTTGGCATAAAGTTGGAATGATAGGTGTTTGAATTAGGATTAACTTTGTTTGTGTTTGCTATCACCTAACCTAAAAGAACTGTTGGTTGTGAAGAATAACTACCTGATTCTAAATTTGCCGATTCGGATGCCAAATCTAAACGCTTTCAAGAAACGAATGTTCGTTCAGTGTAGGCCTGTCCTAAAATTGATTGTTTTATTTGTAATGAGTAACAACAGATGTTTGAATCAAAATACAGTAATCCTCTTTCGTTTTTCACTGATTCTAAACGAGCTAAGTTGGTTGCTATGTTAATGAATGTATGGCATTCAGCAAACGTGTGTTGGTTCAGTAGGCTATTTATAGGCAACATCAAGTCAGGCGTTTTATCTGTTAAAGGGCTGCGAGTGCACCCTGCATTTTGAACAATTATTTCAACACTTACAGTAAAATCAGTATTTTGAAAAATCCTTTCTTAGTGCACTTCTAGGTATTTATAGTGGTTTGAAGGTACCCTGCAAGCTTTAAGGCTTTATCTTTCATAATTTTACCTGTACGTTGACTATGAATCAGTCAATCAGCCAGGACTTCTTTTATAAAATATATACAAATATACTGTGTGCAATAAATATGAATACGGGCGGATTCTCTGCTTCCGACAAAGATAACGAAATGTATGACATCTCATTTTAAAGTGGTATCTATTTCGTATAACTTGGCGGTTTTAGAGTTGTAATAAGTCCAATATGGCCTCCAACTTTAAATTTTCTTGACTGCCGATTCAGCAGTGACTTGCGTTCCGAGACCAATTTTTATGTTTTTGATGCCGTAATGGTCTTCAAAGCCGCCTGCTAATCAGAGCATTACGTGATTCCTGTTCTCATGTTTACTGAGTCAAGTTATCGTTTCGCACGAACAAAAATATGGAGTCGCCTGTCGCAAGTCTGTGCAAAAAACGTAGTCCCATAGGAGGCTATGTTACGACTCGAACTACGCCTTGTAAATTTACAAAATTACCCCAAATATCGACTCAAACAAATAATGGATACTTTACTAACTGACCAGGTAAATTTTGAACGTTTTTTATAGCAAAAGTGGACTCGGTAATGCTTAGCTATTGCTTGATTTTAGTATATAAAAAGTATACAATTCGATTAAATTAACAAACACAATTCATTTTGAAGTGACTTGTGGTTAAAATAAGGTTCTAATGATCAGGGCAGGCGGACGAGCACGTATTAAACTTGTTGTGTTTAATGTTAATGTATTTTTTTTATACAGCTAGCTATTACATTTCATTACTTTGACTTAAGTAATTTAATTTCAAACGGTTTTTTTATAGCTACTAAGAATATAATTACACAAATTTAGGTGTCTAGCTTGTCGGAAGTTAGTACAATTTATTTTTTATCGCATATCGGTAACTACCCCATTTTAATCTCTTTGATTGTAGTGACTATATTTTTTTTTAAATCCTGGTACCAATATGTGAAATTTGTAGGGAAATTAGTTGAGTAGTTTTTGAGCATAAAGAAAAAAGTAAGTGTATAAATGATTATTTAATATTAAGAGTATTTTTATTCCATTTAATCTCATTAACTTAAGAAATGGAATTGAAAATGGTTTTATATCACTTAAAAATAATAATAAATAATGTTAGCTTTATAGCTTGTAGGAAGTTAGTGCAATTTATTTAAGGGTAGCTTCCTCGTTTCAACCCCTTAGATTGTAGTAATTGTAACGTCTAAACACTCCTGGCAATTACATGGATAAACTGTAAAATTTGTAGTGAAATCGGTTGAGTAGTTTTTAAATCTATAGAGGACAAAGTAACAATGACACATTAATTTGTATATAATACTAGTGGACCCGGCAGTGCTTCGCTATTGTTTGATTTCATTTTTAAGGGTAGTATTCCATTTCATCTCTTTGACTTAATTAATCGAATTGAAAATGTTTTTATGTCAATTAAGAATAAAATAATTTTAGCTTTATACTTTGTAGGAATTTAGTACAATTTATTTTTATTGTATAGGGTTAGTTACCCCATTTAAATACATTTGTTTGTAGTGACCATGTTCTCTAAAAAATCCTCGCACTAATATGTGTAAATTGTGAAATTTTAATACAATTAGTTGAGTAGTTTTTGAGAATATGAAAAAGGTTAAGTGTTTAGATTACTATTTAATTTTAAGGGTATTTTTTCCATTTAATCCCTTTGACTTAAATAATCAAATTGCAAATAGTTTTTTATATACCTTAAAAATAATATTACATTAATTTAGTTTTATAGCTTGTAGGAAGTTAGTTTAATATATATTTATTGTATAGGGGTAGCAACCCCATTTTAACCTCTTAGACTCTAGTATTTTTAACGTCTAAACATTCCTGGAAATGATATGGATAAACTGTGAAATTGTTAGTGAAATTGGTCGAATAGATTTTGAGTCTGTAGAGGACAAAGAAACAAAGAAGCAAAAAAACATTTTTCTATTTATATAAAGATAGACGGGTTCATTGATTCATTATCATTAACTATGAGGCACTTCCCGAAATCGGACCCCCCTCGACCTCATACTGGAATTAAAGCTCTCGACGAGAAACTTTCAGAAAATGGTCAGAAATTAACATTTTTTAAATTTTGAAAGCACATTTTGGGCGGGAAAGATTTTTTAAATTTTTTCATTTTTCCACTTTGAGCGCGTTTTCTAAGAAAACGGTAAGAGATAGCGAACAATGTTAAACACGTAAGTTGTAGAAAATTTAATTTCAGATTAACGATTTTCCATCAGATTTAAGATCCAATCATCCTTTTAGCCACTATTCATCTGAGAAGGGAGGCTCCGCCCAACGTCTTTCTACTTATATAAAGCTAGGAAGGTTCACTGATTCAATCACCGACATATACTATGACGCACTTTCCGTAATCGTACCCCCCTCGACCTCATACTTGAATTGGAGCTCTCGACGAGAAACCTTTAGAAAAATTTTTTTTTCTTGAGAAACCAGAAGTTAACATTTTTTAGTTTTGAAGACATTTTTCGGGCGCGAAAAGTTGAAAAAAATGTATTTTTACACTTTGAGCGCGTTTTGTAAGAAAACGGCAAGAGATAGCAAAAAATGTTAAATACAAAAGTTGTAGAAAATTAAACTTCAAACTAACGTAATTCCGTCAGATTTAAGATCCGATCATCCGTTTAGCCGCTATTCACCCGAGAAGGAGCTCCGGCTCACAAGTCTCCAAATTTCCCGTGTTAATCTTATGGAGACACGGTTTAATGAGTTTGAATCAGCTGTGAATAAAACAGCTGATTTATGCTCGGTCACCCAGGTACAAACGAGCCAAAGATTAGCGAATTTTCTAACCGCGAGCGAAGCGAAGCAGCTATCTGAGGCCGTAGGCCGAGGCTGAGTTGGGACGCGAAGCGTCCATGGGTAGAGCCCCTAGTTTTTATATATAGAGATCGAGATTAGTGGACTCGGCAATGCTTGAATTTAGTATATAAATATAATATACTTAAATCAAATTAACAAACACGATTCAGTGAGTTTGTTGAAAAATTAATTTTGAAGGGACTTGTGGTTAAAATAAAATTCTTACACGTAAACCAAGGAAAGGTTTCGAGTAAAAACTAATTTTATGTGCATGTTTTCATGTTCTTACCACAGAAATTCATGTTTTAAGGCTTTAATTTAGTATGAATTTACAAATTTGAGTTGGGGATCGTAGAAGGGGGTAGAAGACTTGACATTTTGTAAATAAGGTTTCTCCTAAGGTGTACTTAACCTTAGAACCGATTTTGCATATCTCTTTCAGTTTTTTAAATAACAGAATCAGCAGTTTTCAAAAATCATCCTGGATCATTTTGGTAACATTTTGGGATGTCTGGTGCTACGGAACACTAGGCGCACGCCTAACACTAACGGTTTATGTAGTATGGTCTGTACTTAATAAATTATGTTTCATTTTACAGTTTAATGAAGTCATGACATGCTTCTGCAATTATTATTACCACCTGCTAGTAATGTACACTAGTATATAGTAATGAATTGTATCGATTTGTGCGATTACCACCGCGCATCCATGTGCGCACTATGCGGTTTTTCGATAACGAAAGTAGACAGATGGAAAATCAAAGTGTAATTTCCTGTATGGTTGCCATGGTGATGAGGACAACAATGTCTAGTGTAAACTAGCGTGACGACAATCGGCTGATTTCAGTTGGCAAGACGAAAAGCACCTGGGATATTTTACGTCTATTTTGTACAGGATGATTTAGGAACGAACGAAGACAACTTGCAGGACGTGTTCCAATAGTGAAAATGAAGGAAAAAATAATTTAAACATAGGTTCGGAAATGATTCGTTATTCAGTTTCTAACATTTTGTTTTTTACAAAATACTTAATATCTTTGGTTGTAGGAATATTTTATATTGAACCCAAATTTTGGATTCATATTTGGTATGTCACCTTTTACCCGCGTACAAACAACCGAAACTTTTTTATATATATTTTCAAAATGGCGGAAGTTTAAAACTTTTAACGTAAAATATCTCGAAACCCGCTAACTTTACATAAAACTTCAAGAAACAAAATTTCCGTTTTTAATGACAAACATAACGGGTTTTTATTACTTCTGTAACTTAAAAACAAAGCGGTTTTTATAACTAAGCGGTTTTTTATTGCTTAGCTGTAATTTACTTCTGTAGCTGGTTATTAGCTAAAAACTAAAATTTGTGTGTATTATGGACAACTACCAAGTGGTCTCATGGAACCAGAGTGTCCTTGAGACACCAGTGCACTCGTAGCAGCCAATGTAATCCTTCAAAATGAAATACAATTCAAGCTGCATTGCTATTTGAATTTGTCAGATAACCTCGCTTTTTTATGTACCCAAAACTTATTGTTTTCAGTGCTACAAACACAGCCTTAATACAGGACCGACACACTTAACAGATTGGTTTCCATGGAAACCGATGAAATGCTCGATCAGCTGTTAAACACGCTGCCATGGCAACGGATCTTCAATTAAATTATAAAGTTTTTGTCCGAAGACAATGTAAAGTTACTCGATTTCTTTGTCAATTTTAATGAGGAAACTTTTTCAGAGGACAAAATGTCGTTTCGGAATTCCTTAGAGAAAATACTGTAGACGATAAGGATAGGAAACCGCTAGACGGAGCTGTGGAGTGTTCAGTGGAAGTGTTTCGTTGAACGGACATTTCTGACTTTATATCAAATAGCTGTAGCACTATTGTTGGAAACTGATTTCATGTTGAATATATTTTACGCTGAAATCTTACTTAACGTTCACAGGATAAATAAAATTAACCATTACACACAAGATATAAAGTTGGACTCGATTAAATTTTATAATTTGTAAAGAGTCTTTTGGAAAATGTTTATTTGGCAAAAATACCCGAAATGGGGTTATTTCCATAGTAAGTATTTTTAACGTAATTTGCGGAAATTTGATGTTATAGGGCGAAACTTGAGGTAACCGGTTGAAATTTTATAGCATTCTGGTATTTGACGCAACATGCTGAAAATTAACGTTAAAGGCTGAAATTTGAAAATTTTACATAGCACGTTGAAATTCGACATAGCAGGGTGAAATTTGAATTAACTGGATGAAGTTTGAATAAAACTGTAACATTTGACGCATAGGCTGAAATTTAATGTAATAGGTGGCCACTGACCAACATGCTGAAATTTAACGTAAAATGTTAAAATTGATCGTAACAAGTTAAAATTTAACTTAACAGGCTGAAATTTGACGAACCAGATGGCAAATTTACGTAACATGTTGAAATTTGACATATCAGCCAGAAATTTGGTGTATCAGGCTAGAATTTGATATAGAAATCTGAAATTTGGCTTATCAGGTGGCAAATTTACGTAATAGGTAGACTGAAATTTGACGTAACAGGCTAAAATTTTACATAGAATGCTGAAATTTGACATAGCATGGTGATATTTGACGTAACAGGTTAAATTTGACATAGAATGCTGAAATTTCAATTAACAGATTGAAATTTGAGTTAAGGGGCTGAAATTTTACGCATCAGGCTAAAATTTGACATAGAATGCTGAAATTTGACATATCAGGATGATATGTGACGTAACAGGCTAAATTTGACATAGAATGCTGACATCTCAATTAACAGGTTAAAATTTGAGTTAACAGGCTAAAATTTGAAACAGAATGCTGAAATTTAACATAGCAGGATGATATTTGACGTAACAGGCTACATTTGACATAGAATGCTGAAATTTCAATTAACAGGTTGTAATTTGAGTTAACAGGCTGAAATTTGACGTATCAGGCTAAAATTGACATAGTAGGTTGAAATTTGAAGTATAATAGGTTGAAATTGATTTAACATGCTGACATTTGACATAGCTATGGTTGATTTTATGAGCTATTGGGGGTAAATTAAAAAAATTATTGTATGAAGTTAATATTTGTTAAAACTAGTTCTTAATATTGATGAGTAACGTTCAAATCTTTAATTTATTCGTTCTTAGATATAAAAAGCTTGGTTAAAATATTAAAATGTCGGTTAGCTGGATACATGTTTCTAGGAAGTAACTACCCCTTGGATTACAGAAACACCCTGTATACACCCCGAATGTAAGTTTATTTCCGAGTTTCCCTTTCAGATATTTCACCGAGAACACGTCCCTCGCTCCTGTGGGACTTTTAAATCCCTTCCTGCATACAACCCCGAGGATAAGTCGGAACACAAGCAGAATATTTCTCCGAGCAATCTATCTAAGATGGAAGCTCGGTTATTTAAACATCTGTGGCCACGAGTGTGTATCCCCGTCTTGCAATCTACAAGATGTTTCTCGCTCCAGAGAACAGTTTATTTACGGTTAGCGTTCCGTACGCGAGTACGTGTTTAACGGTTTTCTAGCTAATTAATTTAAAAGTAAAAAGAACGAAAGCAGTCGATGTACTGTCCTTATTGAAGTAAAAACTTTCATGAATGCAAATAGTTGTTAGATTGGTTTAATAAGAAATTTGACATTATTTTTAGCTTGTCCCATTTAAAATTTAAATCTGAAAATAGAAAATAACGTAGGCTATAGACAATCGTGTTTATGTCCATACATCTATTGAGTTTCAGCCTTTGAATTTACCACTGCCTATTTTATTTCGTCGATTTCTTCTTCTTCTTTAACGATCAGCTGTTACATTAAACTTCTGGATTATATTAGTAGGTGTTTAAAACAACGAAGAAGAAGAAATCATTGACGAAATCAAAAGCGTCTCACTTTAAGTGCGTATCGCGAGTTCGTATGTTTTACCTCATCCAAAATGAGCGTCTAAAGAAGTTTTCGCTTAAATAATTATTTATTCTAAATAAGGTGGATTTAACTTAAACGATTTGTTTTCCTGCAACAATCCGTTTCAAAATCGAGGCAGTAGAACATTTTCAATCTTAAATATCTAGAAAACTATAGATTTTACAAAAACAAACAGAAAAATGTAAAGTTACTAAATGTTTTAACTATTTTAAGACAAATCCAACGATATGTCATTTTTTTATATAATTAAGTCATGAATAACGGAGGAAACACAAATTTAGTGGTCGAACGTAGGGCTACCGGGTACTGAAAGAGATCATTGGCTATTAATGAAATAGCAATAAACAGCTGACACAACTGTTTGTATTTATTATTGAAAAGCTGTTTGTTTATTTATTCTAGATATTTAACATTGCAAATTTTCAACTGACGCCATTTTGAAACGGGTTGTAGCAGGAAAACAAATCTAAGTTAAATGAACCATATTTAGATCAATATTCGTACCCAGTTTCATGATTATATCTCAAACCGTTTCTGAGATATAACGGTATGCGTTTTGTAAAAATCAAATACAGAAAACAGATCGAGGACAAATATGTTATAGTATTATTTGCCTGTGTCTAGCTGACAAATAACTCCGTAAAGTTTAGGACAGTCAAAACTGGACACCCTGTATATTAAATCGGAGTTGAACCTGGTGGAGGTTAGTGACACCAAGATTTTTGATTGGTTGTTGACAATAAATGAGTCGGGATCTTCATATTGATTATGTCGGAGGAAGGGTTTCTTCTTGGCTCTTTGTTCTACAAGTTGCCAAGTATTTACAGCCTAAATACTCTAAAAACACCTTATTCTGCAAATTTTGGTCTCTTCAACTTCAGTAAGAAATATGTAAAGATTTTTGTTTTTTGCAAAAACTCGTAATTCGGATTATGTTAAAGCCAGGATAAAGTAAAGAATTTAAACATAATGACATCATTTTTAGCGCGTGTACATATTCCAAGCTAAACTAAACTAAATTCTGCATATCCAACCCACTTGGGAGAGAACCACAACTATTTAAACACAGGTAGAGGTATTTTGCAATACTGGCTCGTAGGCTATAATCACAGCTATAAACATTTGGATTGGCTATGTCTCTATAAATATTTGAGACTAGAGAGCTCTTCCCCCTGCTTGCTTCGCTCGCCAACCCCGCGGTGACTCGCGTCGATGCAAATGCAAACCAGTTTTTTATATAAATAGGCCCTACTACTAAATTCTAATACATCTTACTTATTTTAATTAGGATGCAACATAGTGGTTTCATATTTTTAAATTCCTTAATTTATTAAGGGTTTATTGTCAAGCTTTAAGGAAAGTATAACAATCAAAATTTGTACTTAATTTCACCCCTTAGCAGCACGGGACAAAATGTAAATCTATGGTTATTTTTTTATGTATGTTGTAAGAAATAAATGTAGGCTACAAATTTTCAGCTCACTAACTTTAAGGAAAATATAAAAATTAATTTTTATTGTTTTAGGGGTTGGTAGGCCTATTACATTTTCACCCCTTAGCAGCAAGCGACAAAATGCAAATCTAGTTTACTTTTTCTATGTATCTTGTAAGAAATAAATGTACAAAATTTCAGCTCTCTAGCTTTAAGGAAATTATAACAATAAATATTAATTGTTTTAGAGGTTGTTTTAACCCCTAAACAAAATTAATTATAGCTTATGTTACTCAAGGATAGTGTAGCTTTTTATTAGTAAAACTATTTTTTTTAATCGGTTCAGTAATTCCAGAGATTACCCCCTACATACAAACAAAATGTTACCTCTTTATAATATTATTAATAATAACCCCAAAGATAAGATGGCAAATAACGTTAAATGTTCAAATCAAATTATTTCGTATATTTTATAACAGTAGTTATAATAAAGGGTAAAAGAACCAGCAAGGCTCTGGTCTACACTTTAATAAAAACATAACCTAAAAGTTAGAAATTTAAATAATTTCTTCAAAGTTTGATATCAGCTGTTAATGGAAATATTGTATTCAATTGGTTGCTATGGTAATAAATGTAAATACATGTGATGATTCATCAGTCTAGGCCTAACCTAAGATTTTTTACCGACTAAATTTTAAAACATTGAAATAAAAAACGTTTTTATCAAAATGAATTATAGCCTACGTTACTCAGGGATAGTGTAGCTTTTTATTAATAAAACTATTTTTTCAATCGGTTTAGTAGTTCCAGAGATTACCCCCTACATACAAACAAACCTCTACATACAAACCCTACCTACAAAAATTTTTTACCTCTTTATAATATTAGTATAGGACAAGCGAGGCAGAATAGATGGTTATGGGTAGACGAGTTTAATTATAATGAGACTGGTGCTTAAATAAACTTACTATAAGATTTGTAAAACTATTTTTGGTTAGGGTAAGAAGAGAAATTATTTCAGTTTCAGGTTAATTGTGATTTTATTGTTTTATTTTATAAATATTTTGATTTTGAAAATTTGGTTTTGACATTTTAGTTTTAGGAAGTTTGCGAGTTAATGGTTTAAGATCTACCCAATAAGTTGGTGATTTCTATTAAAGGGTATATTAAGGGTCTGCTCCAGTAAACGAGAAAGCAACCGGAAACGCAACCGCTTCTCACTGTATCCCTATCTAAACAGTGCAATTTCTTGCAGCTGAACGCTTTGACATTGCCTCATTTCAAACCATTTTATAAGGCTATCTTTTGTAATTGAGTGTTGAAAAAAAAACTGCATATTCTTTATAAAATTTCGGATCCGGCTTGGAAATTATTTTTCATTGTTAATTTTTTATTGTGTTAAGAAAAAAATTCAAACTTTGTACTTACAGAATGTCAATTATATAACAAATCAAAAGCATTTAAAAAAAATGTAAATTGCAAGACGGATGCGTATTGTGACTTTGCTTAAAATGAGACCTTGCAAACAATTTTATGATTAAAAGTAAACGAAATAAATGGTTTGAAATTTAACATTGCTCTTATGGGATAAAAATCCAAGATGGCCGCCACTACAGCAGACCCTTAAGAACGATATGCATGTGTAGTGCTTAGTTTTTTCTGCCATTATTATTGAAGAGTTTTTTTTTTAATTATTTTAGGTTAGTTCAGGGAAGGAATGTCCTATTAATTTTGTATTTCTTATTTTAGTTTCATAAATTGTCTGAATGTTAGTTTTATTTTCAGCGAATTTCCATAGGAAACTTGAGCTATTGCAGTGACCCTTATGGTGAGACCTAAGGTCGGGAGTAGTAAATGAGCACAGATCACGGTCCCCAGAACTCGTTTTGGAGTGTAATTAAAAATGATATATATATATGTATGTTCGCGCTCTAATGGCTGCATTTTAATTCCGATTTGGTCCGAATTCGGTACACACGTTGGTTTAAGTCGCTTGGACGAATTCGTTAGCCAAACAATCCAACAACCGGAAGCACGTTTTTAGACTGGAAGTGACTATTTTTTTTAGTTTTTGTACTAGAATGAAACTTTTTGTGGGGTTTTATCTAAGTAATTAAATGTAGAATATTATTCTGCACATTTTGTTGTTTACACGACCTTATAGCTTGCTTGGTTTCCCCCCAAAATGGATCAAAGCGTAAAATACCAACAAAGTACCCGGTGCAAATCCGGTGGGAGAATTTAACGTGTGGGAATCTTCTGATCCGAGGATGAGTTTGTACGCTGCGAGCGAAGCGAGTGGAACGAAGGAGCACGTGAGTCGAAGACTTAATTTTGGAAATTCACGTCATCGGTTCAACTGATATTGTTATTTTTTAGAACTCATGTTTAAATTTCTTAGTTATGAATAAGTGTGCGTAATCATGGTAATGTATTAATTAAGAGTGCCAACCCAGCGGACGGTCTATGGCCCATTGCTGAATGAGTGGTGGTTAAAATAAGGGAAATTGTTTAATTTGTAAGTTATGTTTTAAATAAAACACTTGTTATCTATATACAGTAGAACTCCAGCTATCCGGATTAATTGGGACCGGACCCGATCCGGATAATCAAAAATCCGGATAGTTGGATTTTTCTCGAAAAAAGGCCGTTTTTAGGAGAAAAACGTAAACAAAACACAATAGAGAATATTTACGGTATTTATTATGAAAAAACAATATCAATGACTATGTTTAAATTACGTAATATTTACAAACAATACTAAATCACTGTAAAATACATTATTTTTTGAACATACCAGGCAGAGTCAGCTATTTTGCTACCTTAAATCGATTCCGCGCCACCAAGTCTCGCTTCCGTTTGACTACGTTCTTATTCAAATCTGATCCGGATAATTGGAGTCCGGATAATTGGAGTTCTACTGTATTAATAGGCAAGCACAAAACTTGTCGTCCTTTTTTCTCAGCTTGTGTGCATCGTAGGATAAATTCGCGCATACCGTTAGAAAGGTAGTGTCCTGTAGATGAGCAGAATCCCATTATAATTTACATCGGTCCTCATACGCCCCGGTGGCCCTCAAAGTTTCAATGTTAATCTTATGGAAGGTCAATCTTAAGGAAGAAGAAGAAAGATTTATTTTGATTTTATCAGGGGCACAAAAAACAGCTGTTCGTATGAAAAGCTTAAAACAGCTGATTTTGATCAACAGCTGATTTTGATCAACAACTGATTTGGATCAAAAACTGAATATAATTTTAGGTTAGGTAAATCAAGCAATAACAATAGCGAAGCATTGCCGGGTCCACTAGTTATTATTAATACAGTACATTATTCAAATTTATCCAACAAGGGTTATTTTCAACTTCAAGTATATTTTGTTTTCAAGAATGAGTTTAAAATATATTACTAAATTCTGTATTCCTCTACTAGTCTAATCTACTCTTAGACTTATTTTGCAGTTAAAGTACACCCTGCCCCCCCCCCCCCCCCAGTTTCCTTGCCAAGTGGTTGTGTTCTGAAAGAGAAAGGAAATGCAACGTGCCCCTCCCTCCCCCAAGGTGTCGTCTCCCTCGTCTTGCAGTCGCTATGGCAACGAAGCAACATTGAATTCGTTAACTTCCGTGAGTAGTTTTCGTTCTGGACGAATTGCACTTTTATTGCCGTACAAGTTGTTCATACTGAGTTGTACACGATGTTTCCGGAGGAGTCTGCCACGCTCCCCTCGCGACAAAGTAATGCAAATGTTCCTACAAACAAAGGTCCGTCATGGTTACGGTTCTTGGAAGTTGTGGACACCTACTAAAATGAACTGGTCAAAACAATGGGTAAATTTAGCGGTTCTGTTTGGTTTTAAATCTGAAAAAATGCATAAAACAGTTACCAATACTCTATGGAGGGTAGGTAACGAACACAACATATTGGGGCAGTAAAACAAACAAAATTTATAAGAAAACGTGTAGAAAATTACATTTTGAGAAAAAAGTTTAAAAATTATATTTTCTATCCGAAATTGTCAAAATATATTTAAGAGATTCAATAAGAAGTTTTCGTGTTGGGCATCACTTTTTCGACTCTGTTTAGATGAGCCTCTCTGTATAATATGCTAAGACACTGCCGCAGTTATTATATTCATAGATATCGAGTCTAGAATATTATTTTTAAATCTTCAATATTTTATTAGATTAGAAAAATTAATCTATATATATAAAAGCCAAATACCACTCATTCACTCACTCACTGACTCATCACGAAATCACAAAAACTACTGAACGGATTGGAACGAAATTTGGTATGCAGCTTCCTCTAGGGCCAAGGTGCTCACTAAGAAAGGGTTTTAAAAAAACTCGAAATCTTAGGTGGAGGTCAAAATTACTAAATCACGATTTCTTCAAAACTACCAAACTGATTGAAACGAAATTTGTTATGTAGCTTCATCTAGGTGCTGGCTAAGAAAGGGTTTAAAAAAATTCGAAATTTTAGAGGGTTTGAGGGGTCAAAGTTACTAAAAATCCCCATAAAAATACATGGTATAATATAATCACTGTATTTGTTATTATTATTTCTGCTAAGTTGCTTGAAACATTTGTCTTCTTGCTTATCCGCCTTTCTTAGCTTTGTATTATTTTCGCCTGACGCGTTTCGGGTAGACCCGATCTTCAGCAGCTTTGTTTGCTACTATCTATGCTCTACCATTGTCTCCTATTAAAAAAAAATCTAGAAATACAGGACGTAGGTCAATGATCTAAAATGAATAGTTGTTTAATTGTTTAGAAACAATAGAGAACAGGCAGTAAACAGGTTGAAAGGGAGATGGGGGAGGAGATCAAATATAAATAGGAGACAGTGGTAGAGCATAGATAGTAGCAAACAAAGCTTCTGAAGATGGGGTCTACCCGAAACGCGTCAGGCGAAAATAATACAAAGCTAAGAAAGGCGGATAAGCAAGAACACAAATAGTATAATAAATTTAAAGATATATTTTTTTTGTTAATATACATTTAACTTTGATTTCTCTATCAATAATAATGCAAATGCGGATTGGGGCATCTATCTATATATATATTGCTGCCCCGATCTATATGTTTATCATCATATCTAATGAACGATTTGTTTAAACATGGTGAAATCTCAAACAATATATACTATTTATGAGATAGATATTTCAATTAAACAAAATATTGTACGAAATTTTGTTGAAGTATTTAAAATATTGGTAAATTGGATTTTTTATTTTGTTGCCTACAGACTGATCACGATCTATTAAAATAATGTATATAGCCTTGAAACAAGAAACCTGGTACAAATAATTGTACCTTGCCCCTCCCTCACTTGGTGCATCAGTTGGGCTTATCATTCTGATGTTGTCATTCGTCTAAACCCTGATACTCCCGTTCCCTCTTATATTGCGGAGGATAATATGTTGGAAATTGGGCAGCTTTCAGACAATGATCTCCAAAACTCTCATCAGTCTCCGTCGACAGAACCTGTTTGTCATCTAATACTGTTGAGTCCCGCCGTAAATCGCGAGGCTGTCAAAAGATACAATAAAAAAATCCTGCCGTGCATCGTAAGGCTTCCAAAAAGTACAGTCAACAAAATCCCTAGGTCAAAATGGCTGCCGTTCAAAATTACAGTTCTAAAAGATGTCACATGAAGGTGCTTCCATGGTCTGAAAAATCAATGTCAGGGTTTCACTACAACTGCAACACCGATTATCACAAAGACAAAACAGTTGAACTAGGTCCTATGACGACATGTAAATGGTGTACAGCTATGAAGTGGTATAAATGACATGGTTTAGAACCTGCGATTCATATCCTTATGACACACAAAGTTACCATCATTTGTCGCATTTATTTCACCAAAATAATTATGCAATTGCGAAGCATTGCCGGGTCAGCTAGTAGTTTATATTACTAAAAGCCTTCCTGAAATACAATCGTTAAAAACATGGGTGTTAAAGCTGCTCATGTAATTTAGTTTTCATGGTGAAATATTTACCGACATAATGATTATTACAAGAATTTCGAAGACGCTGATTAGTTTGGGTTAAAAATAACAAGAAAATCGAAATAACGAACTTCCAGTTATGAAGAAATTAGAAAAAGGGAACTGTAAAAATGTTTTGTTGGTAGGTAAATGTTTCGTAATTGTCTACATTTAAAACACGTTTCACGCGGCCTATTCACAGTTTCAGGACATTTATAGTCGGTTTCAATTCGATGCCTTATAAATTGGGTTATTTTCAGCGTTATTCTGACGCACATTAGTTCGTAACTCGACATATGTCACTGATCTCCTCCTTAACGGCTAGACCAAATTTTGATGAAATTTTGTGTGTATGTTTGGGTGGGTCCGTGGGTGGTTTAGATTCACAATTAGAAGGGGTTGAAATGGGGTTCCTACAGGGATACAATAAATATAAATTAATCTTACTTCCTACTATAAACCTAAAATTATGTAATATTATTTTAAAAAGATATACAAAACTATTTGCAATTTGTTTACTTAAGTCAAAGGGATGAATGGAATAACTACCATTCAAATTAAATAATGACCAATTACTTTTTCTATATTCTCAAAAATTACTCAACTAATTTCACAATTTAAACAAATTAGTACTAGGATTTATTTTAGAGAATGTAGTCACTACAAAGAAAAAAAATTAAATGGGGTTGCTACCCGTATGCAATAAATATAAATTAAACTAACTTCCTACAAGCGTTAAAGCTAAAATTATGTATATGTAATATTATTTTAAGGGATATACAAAACTATTTGCAATTTGACTACTTAAGACAAAGTGGTGGAATAACTACCCTTCAATTTACCCTAAAATTATGTAATACTATTTTTAAGGGATATACAAAACTATTTGCAATTTGATTACATATTATTACTAGGATGTTTTAGAGCATATCGTCAGTACAAACAAAAAGATTTAAATGGGGTACCTACCCCTATACAATAAATGTAAATTGCACTAAATTCTTACAAACTACAAATCTACAATTATTTACTATTATTCTTCATTGACATAAAAAAAACATTTGCAATTCGATTGCTTAAGTCAAGAGGATGAAATTAAAATTAAATTAAGCGAAGCATTGCTAGGTCCACTGTAAATTTCTAGGCTATATTCTAAAAATAAACTGGATCACTAAATCATACAGAACTTGCGAATAATTGCATCATTATTTTAATGATTACAACAGTACTTAAAGAACACGGAGTTCCAGTATAAACGTCTCCCTGGTTTACCGTCTGACATTTTGATTTTATTATCATCGGCAAATATCAAATGCTGACATTTTACTTTATGAAGATCAAACTAACTCAGTCAGTTTACAAGCATAACAACTCTAAGGTATTGTCAGCGAATTTCCATGGGAAAGTTGAGCTATTGCAGTGGCTCTTATGGCGGGAAAAAGGTCGGGAGTGATCAATGAACACTGATCATGGTCCGTGGAACACGTTTTGATGTGTAATTAAAAATTGTATATACATGTGTTCGCATTCTAACGGCCGCATTTTACATCCGATTTGGTACATACGTTGTTTTTCTCGGACGAGTTTGTTAACCAAAAAATCCAACATGTTATTTCCAGGAAGTAAAATTGTTAAGATTTTTCGTACTAGAATTCAACATTTTTGGGTTTTATCTAAAAAATAATAATCTAGGTGATTATTCTGCAAATTTTGTTTTTTTACAAGCCTTTATAGCCCTGTCTGGTTCCACCAAAATCGATCAAAACGTAAAATACAATAAAAGTACTCGGTTGAAACCAGGTGGGGGCCAACGACCGGGTCAAGAGTTAGTCCACTGCGAGCAAACCGAACGAAGCAGCGTGTGAGCCGGGGCTGGAGGCTTATGTGCAAACAAATTCTACGAATATATTTCCCACAAGTAGGCAGCTATTCAGCTCCTAAGTGAGTAGGCTAGACCAATTTCCCAAGAATAATTGAAACCCTGAAACATATAAACTTAATTTTGGAATTTTGATCTACTCAGATTCAGCTGCGTGATTGAATTATTTCAAAATTGCAAATCAAGTTTTCGCAACAGTCGAACATTGACTTTTAATTTGTAGGATATAACTGACAAACAACAATAACTATCTACAGTACTAGCTAACTATAACAATAAAAAGTTGTATTTTTTTCTTCTAACTAAATTAAACACGGTAGGCAAACGTTCAAATTTTTCCCAAATGTGTTTGTTAGTAAGCTATGATTGATCGTAGCTTACTTCAGTAGTCAAAAGACATGTTTAGTTTCATGTACATTGTAACCAGCAATCGAATTGACACAAGTGTGTTTACCATTTATTTCTAAAAGTTCCTTCACTTTATCCAAATTTCAGAAGTGAAGATACTTTTTCTGCTAAAGACAAGTTCAGAACAATTTACACCAAATAAATAATAATCGTGGTCTCACACGCGCGATTTTGGGAGGGGCGCCAAAACGAGAAAAATAATAATATAGTAAACATTTTAATGTTTATGTAATTTCTGTAACATTTTTCTTCTACTATTACTACTTGAAAATCAACTCGTTAATGTGACATATATATCATCAAATATGTAAAAACATACCAGATTACGATGGTAATTAAATAACAGTTATATTTATGCATTTTTTCTAGAAAAGTGAATATCAAAGTTTATATTACTGAATTATGTCGTGATTTTTGCAATGTAGGTCTACTGACGTAACCTTAGCATATTTCTATAGGAAATAAACGGTACCAGGAACTGGCACATACTTTCTCACAAACACATTTAAATTACTAAACAGATTCACTGTGACTTGTAGGGTGAGGTAGGAGAGTTTTTTTTCATTAAAGTTGGAGATTAACTAATAAATATTATTATTATTATCTAGAGAGAAAACTATTCTATCGATTTTGAAAAAATTTGCACCAAACACGTCAATTAGGTCTTTATAGAAGCACGTAAAAAGGTTTTGAAAAATTTTGAAAAACGACCCCCTTTATGGCCAAAAAACCACCAAAAATCAGTTATTATTATTATTATTAGCTAAACGAGAAATTTTAGAAAGATGCGGATTTTTGTATATGGTAGGGCACATTAGAGGCTACAACTAAGCAAAATTTTATCAAAATCGTTAGAGCCGTTTTTTTATAAAAAAATAATAACTGATTTTGGGGGGGGGGTTTTGGCCAAAAAGGGGGTTATTTTTCAAAACCTTTTTTCGTGCATCTATACAGGCCTACTGGACATGTCTTGTTCAAATTTGGTTGAAATCGATCTAATAGTTTTCTCTCTAGCTTTGTCTACATACAGACATACATACATACAGACATACATACATACAGACATACATACAGACATACATACAGACATACAGACAGACATTTTGTAAAAACCACTTTTTTGGACTCAGGTAGGCCCAAAACGGATATTTCCACAAAAACCTCAACATCGATTTTTTTTGCGATCACTATACTTTCTCTATACTATAATAGTATAGTGAGAAAGTAAAATGAGCTATTGCAGTGATTTTTATGGTGAGAAATAAGGTCGGGAGTAATCAATGAGAACCGATCATGGTCCCAATAACACGTGTTATTGAAAATTCTTTGCAATCTAATATGGGCGCATCTTAAGTCGAATTTGGTACATACGTCGGTTTTTTTAAGTCGCAATGACGAGTTCGTTAGCCAACAAAAAGGAACAATTGGAAGCGTTTTTTGACCGGAAGTAAAATTTGCTTTGGATGTTTTTTACTAGAATGACATTTTTGTGTTTGTTTTCAAAGAAAATATATTAAGGATATTATTTTACACATTTTGTTTTTTACACGACCAAATAGCCCGTCTGGTTCTCTTAAAATCGATCTAAACGTAAAATACCATAAAAATACCCTACAAGTAGCAAACATTAAAAGCAAGTTTGTCCGCTGCGAGCGAAGCGAAGCAGTCCATCAGCCGAGGATGCACGGTCGAGGTGCAAAACGTAAAGCGAGTGTTTCCGCTGCGAGCGTAACGAAGCAGCGCAAACTAGGGCTGGAGGTTGATAAGCAAACCAATTCTATTAATATATTTCGTACACCCCATGCAGATATTCAGCGCCTTGGTGAATAGACAAAATGGTTGAAGCCCTAAAACTTTTTATAAACTTAAGTTTGAAAATTCACCCAACTCACGTCAGCTAGGGCAAAATGTATCAATCAAAAAATATTAGGGCAAAATGTATCTGTACATATGGGGTAGCGTAGAATGAGAAGTACTGGGATGGGCAGATGTGAAGGCCTCGGAAGTGTCAACTCCAGAAACACAAAATCCCTGACCGGTAGTCACTTGAACGTGTTCCAATGTTTAGGTCAATTTATTATGATCCATTGCGTAGAAAGTGTTGACCAAGTTTTTTTTTTAAGGAATGCACACAGATTATTAATTATGAAAATCCAACAGATATTAATACGTAGTACGCTTAGTTCCCCACAACGCTAGCAGAGGTCGTGTAGTCGCATAAAGGCAGAACTGCATGTAAGAACACTTTGAAATATATATAAACCTCAGCGAAGGTTCCCAAAACGAATAGACACTTAAGGTCAATGTTTGATGACCCTAGGGCTTTACATTATTTAGTTTTAATTTGCTACGCTCGCTCGCTGCACTACAGGAAACTAAACATATCTTTTGACTACTAAAGCTAGCTACGATCAACCATAGCTTACTAACAAACAGATTTGTGCAAACTTTGTGCCATTGATTCGATTTAAAAATCGAGTTTCAATATATATATGTATATTTATTAATATCATAAAGAGGTAACATGTGTTAGTACGGACGTTCGTAACAATTTCAAAAATTATTGAAACTATTAACTAAACTAAAAAATCACACTGATTTGAATAAAAACCCCGAACCACAAAACAAGGAACAAAAACAATAACTAAACAACTAAATTGTAAGTTATGTTTAATCCGTTACAATTATATACATTGAGTAGTGTTAAAACCCTCTCAGGATGATGACCATGTCATCGAAACGTACGTAAGGGTAACGTATTAAACATAACTTACAATTTAGGTGTTTAGTTATTGTTTTTGTTCCTTGTTTTGTGGTTCGGGTTTTTTATTCAAATCAGTGTGATTTTGTCGCCACAGTGCTCTTTTATTTGTTTAATAAACTAAAAAATAATTTAAAATATATTAAGTAACATAGTTGTATTAGTTTTTTAGAAACATTAATTTTAATATTATCAAAAATAAACCGTTCATACGGAAGGTTATCTACACATTTAGTTGCAGTTGCTATGACAACGAATAGTAATACTATTTACATTTCTGACTAGGTCTATCAGTTTAACGAAAAAACAACATAGTCTTATTAGTTTTTAAGAAAATTTAATTCGAGTACTATACGAAATAAATATATCATACTGGAGGTTATTATTGTAAAGGATTATTGTAGATCGTGCATCACTGAAGATGGCGACATTGTCGTTGAAACGCGTTTTAGTTAGTAAACGTGTCCTTGTGAGATTCTGTGTTCAAGTTTTATTCTATCATATGGATTTATAACATATATACATAGTGTTCATAAACTTTCTTAACCCTTTCATTGTTTTTGTTACTGAAAATAACTTCGACAAATTTTGTTTATATTTTGTGTTGCATAAAAAGACAAATTGTTTAGCATGTATGAACCTTTAACATTTTTTGGAGCTGAAGGGGGGTAATGGAGGTTTACAATGTCAAATGTAAAGGTAGGTCATGTAATACACCATTGTAAAATTTATTAAAAGAGAAACCGACTGGTGCAAACTAGAGCTTAGTTTCTTGTTTTGTTTAAAGTAATGGAGCAGGTTGTTAAGGGTACTAATTTTAAAAAAATATTTCCTCAAAGTTTTTATTCAAATTAGTAGATTCAACAAATTAAAATACAATTTATTTTTGTAGCATGTGTTACATTTAACCTCAACGATCTACTTACTTAGTATTAATAACCTGCTTTGATGGTATAATAAAAATATCGTTTTCCAGAACTTTGATTGCCCATTACTTTGAAACGAAGCAAGATACTAAGCTCTAGTTTGCGCTATTCTCTTTCTATTTTAATCAGCTTTACAATGGGAAATTAGCCTACATGACCTGCCTTTTCATTTGAAATTGTTAATTCTCCCCCCCCCCCCCCAGACCCCAAAAATCAAAAGGATCAGACAAGTCAAAAACATTTTCCTATTATGCAACACAATATACAGTAATACAAAGTTTTAACTTATTTTTAAACAAAAATAATGAAGGGGTTAAAGGGATTTTATGAACACTCTGTATATATTTGAGAGTGTGTGTTTTGTATGTACAGTATAAATATGCTTCTTAAATTACGCCACCTTTCTTTCTTTTCGTTTGGACCTTTTGTTAAAACTAACTGAGCTTGTATTACTTGTAAATTGTTGTAGTTGCCGAAGAATAAGGATTATTAGAGAACTAGGGGCTCTGCCCCTGGGCGCTTCGCGTCCCAACCCCGCATCGGCCTTCGGCCTCAGATGGCTGCTTCTCTTCGCTCGCAGTTGGAAAATTCGCTAAAGAATCTCGTTAATTTTTGGCTCGTTTGTACATAGGTGATCGAGCATAAATCAGCTGTTTTATTTGGCAGCTGACTCAAACTCATTAAACATTATCTCCATAAGATTAACATGGGAAATTTGAAGGATTGTGTGCCAGAGCTCCTTCTCGGGTGAATAGTGGTTGAACGGATGATTGGATCTTAAATCTAATGGAAAATCGTTTGTTTGAAATTAAATTTTCTACAACTTTTGACTTTAACAATTTTTTCTATCTCTTACCGTTTTCTTACAAAACGCGATCAAAGTGGAAAAATGAAAAAATCTAAAAAATCTTTCCCTCCCATAAGGTACTAAAAAATGTGCAATTCTGGCAATTTACCCAAAAGTGCCTCGTTGAGAGCTTTAATTCAAGTATGAGGTCGAGGGGGATACGATTAAGGGAAGTGTCTCATAGTTTATGTCAGTGAATCAGTGAACCCGTCTAGCTTTAAAGACGTTGGGCGGAGCCTCCCTTCTCGGATGAATAGTGGCTAAATGGATGATTATATCCTAAATCTGACGGAACATCTCTGTTTGAAATTAAATTTTCTACAAATTTTGTATTTAACATTTTTTGCTATCTCGTACTGTTTTCTTACAAAACGCGCTCAAAGTTAAAAAATGAAAAAGTTGGAAAAATTGAAAAAATCTTTCCCGCCCAAAAGGTCCTTCTAAAATTAAAAAATGTTAAATTCTGGCAATTTTCCCAAACGTTTCTCATCGAGAGCTTTAATTCAAGTATAAGGTTGAGTTGGTCGGACTACGGGAAGTGCCTAATTATTAATGGCAGTGAATCAGTGTTACCGTCTAGCTTTATATAAGTAGATTTCCGTAGGAAAGATGAGCAACTGCAGTGAACCTTATGGTGAGACCTAAGGTAGGGAATAGTCCATGAGCACATATCATGGTCCCCAGAACTCGTTTTGGCCTATCATTAAAAATTGTCTCTTTATTCTTTATATATATATATATAATTCTTCTGTACGTATGTACGTCACTGAACTCCTCCTAAACGGCTTTACTAATTTTGATGAAATTTTGTGTTTGTGTTTGAGTGAGTCTCTGGATGGTTTAGATTCACAATTGGAATGGGTTGAAATGGGGTTACTACCCCTATACAATAAATATAAATTAAACTAACTTCCTACAAGCTATAAAGCTAAAAATATGTAATATTATTTATTTATTTTTTAATTGATAAACACAATGATTTACAGTTTGATTACTTAACTCAAAGGGATGAAATGAAATAACTACTCTTAAAATTAAATAATAATCCACTTAATTTTACTAAAATTTCACAATTTACTCATATTAGGACCACGATTTTGTAGAGAATATCGGCACTACAATCAAAAAGATTTAAATGGGGTGGTTACCCCAGTACAATAAAAATAAATTGCGCTAAATTGCTACAAACTATAAATCTAAATTGATTTAATATTATTCTTAATTGATATAAACAAACATTTGCAGTTCGATTACTTAAGTCAAAGGATGAAATGGGATAACCATCCTTAAAATTAAATCAAGCAATAGCGAAGCATTGCCAGGTCCAATAATATACGTAATATAGGCCTAGTCGTAAATGTGTATACATGTGTTTGCACTCTAGCGGCAGCATTTTAAGTCACTCGGACGAATTTGTTATCCAAAAATCTAACAACCAGTACGTTTTTTTTACAGGAAGTAACTGTTTAAAAAATGTTTAGGAGATACTCTACTAAAATAAATGTATGCTTTATTCTACACATTTTGTTATTTCACACGACCTTTCAGCTCGCTTGGTTCCCTAAAAATCGATCAAAATATGAAATACGAAAATAAACGGTACCAGGAACTGGCACATACTTTCTCACAAACATATTTAAATTATTAAACAGATTCACTGTGACTTGTAGGGTGGGGTAGGAGAGGTGATTTTGTATTAAAGTTGTTTTCCCATAAAAATCCATAAAATAATGGAAAAACCAACTTTTCTCAAAAACGGCTCGAACGATTTTGATTAAAATTTTACAGTTTATAGTACTTTAGGTCCCTAATAAAGTATAAAATTTTAATCAAAATCGTTAGAGCCGTTTTTGAGAAAAGTTGATTTTTCCGTTACTTTATGGGTTTTTATGGGAAAATTACCCTTAAAAATAAAAATTAACAAAAATGAAAAAAAACGCCTGGAGATACCGTGGATTAGTAGTACCTCCATACCAAATTTCATCAAAATCGGACGACTGGTTTAGGCTCTAGGTCTGATAACATTCACACAGACACACACATACAGACACACACACAGACATCACTCCGAAAACCACTTTTTTTAGGTTCAGGGGGACCCAAAACGGATATTTCCACCAAAAACTCAAACTCGAAAATTTTGACGAATACAATACTTTCTCCATACACTATGGTATAGGGGGAGAAAGTAAAAGTAGACTGTTAAATCCACGTGGGACATCTGATCCGAGGGTGACGGCCGAGTTTGTACGCTGCGAGCGAAGCGCATAAATCTATAACCCGAGGCCACAAGGTCGATGTGCAAACTCGTAAAGTGAGTTTTTCCGCTGCGAGTGGAACGAAGCAGCTCGTGAGTCAAAGCTGGAGGCTTAGGTGTAAACCAGTTCTACTAATATATTTCGTACACGCAGGCAACTATTCAGCGCCTTCGTGAGTTGACAAATTCCCCAAATTGTTGGTTGAAACCAAAAAACATATAAATTTTATTTTGGAAATTCGTTAAACTCACGTCAGCGGTTCAGCTGTGTGATTGAATAATTTTTAAATAAATTTAAAGTTTATAATTAATTCACAAGAATATTGTTTTATAACCAATTATAAGCACTACTTTTATTACTATTATAAAATCTACGTTTGATGTGTGAAGTTCAATGCGTATTCACTACGAGTAAAAAACAGAAAAACGTGGTTAATCCAAGCAACAGTTGGCTAGGAAATACGGTAACAACATTTCGAACTGAACTATGGTGGGATACAGGTTATTTGGCACATACATCAGCAGACAACCAACAGCTGTACAAATCAATAACTAAACTGCATTTAACATTAATACACAATGACGTTGTCCCTATTAATATCATTGTGCACTCTATCAATACAGACTACATCTCTGTCCACGCAGCTTCTCGTGGAGGCACAGTGCTGGTAACCTAATGGCGGCCACTTTGAGACACTTGACAAGAGTGCTTCAGGTTTTGCTGAAGTGACAGTTGGCAGCACTTGTGTGAATTATGCAAATTTAAAATTAAATACGGTCGCATCGATTTGCTGGCTCCGGTCTGTTTGCATTGTGAAGTTAAACACTTGTATCTGTTTAGACAATCCACGGGTTTAACTGGAAGGATTAGTTTATAAATCAAATGTGTTGCTTTCATGTTGGAAGTGCCGAGTCCAAAACCCGAGAGGATGATTACGTTTCGACTGTACAGGGTGTTTCAGAACTCTCTGTACCAAAGACAGTTCACAACATCATTATTAAAATATCTCAAAGTACCTAGTTTTTCACACGACCATTTTGTTTTTGTTTTTTCTTGCAAATTTTAATAGATAGCCTATATAACTTGCATAACGTAGTATATCGTTGTAACCAACCTACAAAAATAATCAACTTTTTCCAATCATCCAATTCAAATCAGCGGTTCTTTGAAATGTTTGATTTTAAATATCTTCAAAACGGTTGACTTTACGAGAAATTTAGATGAGAGAGATGGAGACTGTGAGGGAGAGAATGAAAGTCGGACGAGATGGGAGGGATTATGAGAAGAGTTCTTATTCTGAACAAAATTAGGACCACCAGGACCAGTCTCTTCCACTTAACTCATTAACAATAAATATTTCTACAAACAGTATAAATACACGATAAAACATAGAAACACAATACATAAATAAATAACATAAACAACATAAATACACCATAACTAGTAACATAGAGTGAGGGGTAGAGAGAAGGGGCGCGAAGGAGAGATACAGATAGTTTGAAGGAAATATAGAGGGAATTGGGGGAGAAAGCGTCAAGAAGGGGGACGAAAGAGTGGCAGGAAGGGGTGAGAAGAAGGGATAGACAGAGATGAGATGGGAAGGGGTGAGAAGGAAAGATAGATTGAGATGGAAGAAGGATAAAGGGAAGGGAGAGGGGCATGGTAAGGAATAGGAAGGGGAGGGGAAATGACAGAGAGTGACATTAGAGAGACATTTTAAGATGTAGCCTAAGATTAAAAGTCTTTACCATGGTCGAAGTTAAAACCATCTGGAACTGTTTCCACTTAAGGCACGGCTCCCTAAATTCAAAACGGCGAAGTTGGGTACCAATTTCAATGTTAAATAACCTAAACATACCTTCACTATTAAGCATATTTTTGTGTTATTTTTGTCAAAAAACGAAAGCTGTATTTTTTTCTTAAAGTATAACAGATGTGGGAGTTGATTGCTAAGGTTTTTGCAATATCTCTTTTTGCAACTGAGTAAAAAATTTATAAAATTGACTATTTTTTACTATTTATATCATAAGTTTATGAAAACAATAAAACGGTTTTTGTAAATGTATTCAGCAATCAACATCCGCGTATGACAGTACTTCAAAACGAAACCAAATTTTTAAATTTGTTCCACGAATTAACGGAAAAGAGTTACTTATTCTGTAGCATTGCTCTTATGGGAATCAGATTCAATATGGCGGACAAAGTAGCCTTCCCTTAAGCCATTCACAATAAATATTTCTACAAACAATATAGATACACAATAAAACTTCAGCTTTAATAATAACTAGAAGCAGAGAATGAGGGCTAGAGAGAAAGGGCGCGAAGGAGAGATACAGATAGTTTGAAGGGGTGGAAAGGAAAGAGAGAGGGAGTTGGGAGAGAAAGCGTCAAGAAGGGGAAAGAAAGAGTAGGAGAGGAGAGGAAGATGAAAGTTAGGATAGAAAGAGAGGAGGGAATTGGTGAGAAAAAGGGATAGACAGAGATGAAATGGGAAGGGGTGAGAAGGAAAGATAGATTGAGGTGGAAGAAGGATAAAGGAGTCAGGAGAGGGACATGGTAAGGGAGAAGAATGGGAGGGGAAGTGACAGAGGGTGACATTAGAGAGACATTTTAAGATCTAGCCTAAGATTAAAAGTCTTTACCGTGGTCGAAGTTAAAACCAGTGGGAAGGGTCTTCTATACCTTGCGTAAAACAGCAAAAATATGCACTTCGTACTACCGTGTTTCTTACGCCGTTTTTCAACCTAAAAAGTTTTGAAATATCTTAAATTGTTCTTAAAGGCTTTGTGCTTTTGTCTTATATCTCATAATTGAAAGAAACCGTCGGCAACTTCTTTTAATCAACAGTTTAAATGAGTAAAAATCGATAATTTTTAACTCATTTTTTGGTAGTTTTAAGCAATAATTTCCATATTTTAAGCTAATACGTAAAAATATAAAGCCTTCTTTATAACTTAAAGTAGTTTCCCAGATTATTAGTTTATAATCAGAATCCGAAACACGGTATTACGAATGCATGTTTCATCGATTTTGCGGCTTGAGTCAGGCCTTTTGCATTGAAATCATACTGTACACTCGGGAGTTTTCTTCAAGGTAAAGAAGAGCCTTAAGGCACGGCTCCCTAAAATCAAAACGGCGAAGTTGGGTACCAATTTCAATGTTAAATAACCTAAACATACCTTCACTATTAAGCATATTTTTGTTTTTGTTTTTTTGTCAAAATCGAAAGCTGTATTTTTTTCTTGAAGTATAATAGATTGTGGGTGTTGATTGCTAAGGTTTTTTTTTGCAATATCTCTTTTTGCAACTGAGTTAAAAACTAATAAAGTTTACTATTTTTTACCATTTATATTATACTTTTATGAAAACAATAAAACGGTTTTTGTAAATGTATTCAGCAATCAACATCCGCATATGACAGTACTTCAAAATGAAACGAAATTTTTAAATTTATTCCACGAATTAACGGAAAAAAAATACTTATTCTGTAGCATTGCTCTTATGGGAATCAGATTCAATATGGCGGACAGGGTAGCCTCCCCTTAAGCCATTCGCAATAAATATTTCTACAAACAACATAGATACACAATAAAACTTCAGCTTTAATAATAACTAGAAGCAGAGAATGAGGGGTAGAGAGAAGGGGCGCGAAGGAGAGATACAGATAGTTTGAAGGGGTGGGGAGGAAAAGAGAGAGAGAGAGTTGGGGGAGAAAGCGTCAAGAAGGGGAAAGAAAGGGTAGGAGAGGAGAGGAAGATGAAAGGTAGGATATTCGTGAGAAGCAGGGACAGAGATAGGGAGAGGATTGAGGAAATAGGAGAAGGGCATGGTAAGGAAGAGAAAGGAGAGGGGAAAATACTGAAGATGATAGTAGAGGGATATTTTAAGATTTACCTTGAAATTAAGAGAGTTTACTGTGGGCGAAGCTAGAACCATCTGCAACTCTTTTTCCACTTAAGAGATCGACAATAAATATTTCTACAGAGTATATAAATACACAATGAAACTGAACTAAGCCTAAATAACAACGACAATATAACTTAACTGGAAACGCAAAAAGAAGAAGAAGAGAAAAGGAGTGAGAAAAGAAGGATGGAGGGGTTGGGAGGGTTGATAAGAGGGAATGAGAGAGAAGGGAGTTAGGGGAGAAAGTGACAGCAGTGAGTCGAAAGAGTGGGACGAGGAGAAAAAGATGAATGGTGAAGGAGAATCAGAGATAGCGAGAGATGAAGAGCAGCAGATAGAGTGAGAGAGGGAGGGGCCAAGAGAGTACTTGTTTTAACGCACAAGTTTAGCCTAGATCTAATAATTATAATCTCTAGTAAGTTTAGTTCAGTGGTAGTAAATATCAATCGAAAAAATAAATACAGTGGGTTTGTATCAGGGCCACATCGATACTCCAAGCCCGATTATAATATAGGCATCAAGGAACGGTTCACTGCTACGCAAATTTCGTATTTCCTATGCTAGGAGCTGACTTTTATTTTTTATATTTGTAGCCTAAATATATAGCCTAATATAAAATTACTTTATTTTGTATTTTTTCAATCTTTCTACGTAATAATCACTAATATTTTAAAGCGGACGCACAAGTGCGTCCATAGCACATAGGCTTAAAATTGGCGTGCGAAGCACGCAATGCACTGTGTATTGAAAATTCTCCCAA
>JAGFPH010003027.1:113333-130840 GCA_018207615.1 Philaenus spumarius
ACGCAGCTGAACCGCTGACGTGAGTTTGGCGAATTTCCAAAATTAAATTTATATGTTTTACGGTTTCAACCGACAGTTTGGGAAATTGGTGTACTCACGAAGGCACTGAATAGTTGCCTGTGTGTACGAAATATATTAGTACAATTTGTTTGCACGCCAAACTTGCGGCCTCGGCTTATGGACTGCTTGCTACTCTCGCAGCGGATAAACTCGCTTCGCGTGTTCGCATCCCGGCTGTCGGCCTCGGATAAACAGCTGATCCCACGGTAAAATCTTCTACGTGGATTTGAACCGGGTACTTTTGTGGTATTTTACGTTTTGGTCGATTTTGGAGGAACCATACGGGCTATGAGGTCGTGTAGAGAAACAAAATGTGCAGAATAATCTCAAATATTTATTTTTGAAGTGAAAACTTCTTATGGCACGTTAGGCACTTTTTCAGATTGGTAAAAATCTCTGATCTCGCGTGATCGTCAGATATTATTCGACATCGCCTCTGTGTTTACAAAAGAGAGATAGCACTAAATAACTCAATTCCAACACAGTCAACGGTAGCATAGTGGTCAGTATCCCCGCCTGTCACGCGGGAGACTGGAGTTCGATTCCCCGCCGGGGAGGAATTTTTTTTTACATTGTAACTCCAGAAATAGGTAAGATAGTTCAAGTTTGGTATAAGCGATGTGTATGTTATGGTTTACAAGTGTACCAAGCACCACGATTTTATTTTAATAATTTTCAAAATGGCGTCAGTTACAAATGTTTAAAATGGAATATCTTGAAAACCGTTAACATAACAAAAAGTGTACAAGAGACAACACATTTTGTTTTTAACGTCAGACAAAATGGCTTTTTTCGTTTCTGTGGGTCAAAGCATAACTGAGTTATCTAGAAAAAACTGAAATCATAATTTCTTGGTAATTGTCTACAACATCAAACATTATCCTAAAACCAACATTTTTTGAATTAACTAACTTAATGTTGTAACTTATGTTAAATTTGAGTAATTAGTGATACCTCTAAAATGGACATAGATAAATTAGCTATCTTGGTTGGTATGATAATGAATGTAAATGCATTAAAGAAACGCGTGTTGTTTCAGTATATGACTAACCAAAATTATATTTTTAAATTTATTATTTGACTAGGTATAGACAATCATTTTTATGATATTTTTTTAGATTTTATTTTAAATGGGTCAAGGTAAAAATAATTCTCAAATTTCAGATTAAACCAATATAACCAACGATTTATATTCATGACAGTTTTCACTTCTGATGGCAGTCCCACGACTGCTTTCTATTTTTTTAGGTAACAGACCAAAAAAATACTACTTCCGTTTTTGGGATAAAAATTGACAAGTGAAAAATAAACAAAATGTTGGCTGTGTAAAAAACTAGGGATTTTTAGGAAATTTAGTGACGATATTGTGAACTGTGTTTAACAGAGAAACAATACATTAATTAAAGTGTTGGTAGAGAGTTCAGATAATGTTAAATTATTTCGCTAACAATTATTTGTGCGGAGCGAAGTCATTTGTGAATAGAGTAAGTAACTGGATATTTTATAAAGTAATTTAATTTGAACCATATAAAATTAACGTCACACAACTGTCTGCTATACCCTGGAGAAGCAAGCATTATACATTAAGTGTATTAAATACCGTCCCCTCATTAGTATAATGAACCCACCTCCCCCCCCCGCCCCCACAGTAAGGAGCTTTGTCTGCTGCAGTCATCTAGTTATATTTTACCAATGTACCGTAATGCGATAAAGTACATGGGGACCAAACATTTTAACAATATTTCTACGGATAATTATCTATATATTTAAATGTAACTAAAATAATTCGATTGCGCAGCCGAGGTGAGTTGAGCGAATTTCCAAAATTTAGTTTCAACAAATTTGGGAAAAAATCATACCTATGGACAGAGGGGGCTACGCCTCCCCCCCCCATCTCCCAGGGAAAGGAAAATATGTATATTATTAATTATAGTCAGGTATTTTTCTTTAAAGAGATTAGCACTAAAATATGTTTTAAATGTTATGTGCCGTTTTATTTTACATATACTTATTTTATTTTATACAAGTGTTCAAGCATGAGCTGCAATGCACTGTGTATTGAAAATACTCCCAATACAGGGGTTGGCTTGTGAAGCATGCAATGCACTGTGTATTGAAAATACTTCCAATACGGAGGCTGGAGTGCGAAGCACGCAATGCATTGTGTATTGAACATACACCCAATAAGGGGGTTGGCGTGCGAAGCACGCAATGCATTGTGTATTGGATATACTACCAATATGGGGGTTGGCGTGCGAAGCACGTAATGCATTGTTTATTGAAAATACTCCCAATACGGGAGTGTTAAGCCTCGGTCTAGCCCCCCTCCCCCTAAAAACATCATAAGGGCGCCCATGTACTAAATATATTAGTAGAATTTGTGTCCACACCTCAGCCTTCAGCCCCGGCTCACGGAGTTTGCATTTTAACCTTGAGCCCTCGAAGTATGGACTGCTTCGCTTCGCTCGCAGCGGAGAAACTCGCCTCAGCGGGTAAAACCTAGCGGGTACTTTTAAAGTAGATTACGTTTCAATCGACTTTGGGTGAACCAGGCGGGCTTACAGGTTTTCGATTTTCTATTACTCATTCCAGCTCCGATCATTTTGAAATTTACAGACCTTTCAGTTTCTAAAATATTCTGTGAAAATTTCAACTCTCGGATAATTAGAGAAACAAAATGGCGGCAGAAAGAGAACCCACATTTCTATGCCTTTTTAGTACTTTTAATGCAATACGAGTTTATTTGCTTACTAAATCTGTTATTGCTAGACAGCTGTTTGATTCAAACTAAAAACATTAACACTGAAACAGAACATTATAACCTAGGCCTAATACTAATGAGTGCAATAATTGTGGTGCACTTTTACTTTCTCACTATACTATAGTATAGTGAAAGTATAGTGATCGCAAAAAAAATCGATGTTGAGATTTTTGTGGAAATATCCGTTTTGGGACCCCCTGAGTCCAAAAAAGTGGTTTTTACAAAATTTATGTCTGTATGTATGTCTGTATGTATACAAAGCTAGAGAGAAAACTATTCGATCGATTTCAACCAAATTTGCACCAGACATGTCAAGTAGGCCTGTATAGATGCACGAAAAAGGGTTTTGAACAAGTTTGAAAAACAACCCCCTTTTTGGCCAAAAAACCTCCAAAAATTCAGTTATTATTTTTTTATAAAAAAAACGGCTCTAACGATTTTGATAAAATTTAACTTATTTGTAGCCTTTAATGTGCCCTACCATATGCAAAAAACTGCATCTTTCTAAAAATTCTCGTTTAGGTAATAATAATAATAACTGATTTTTTGGGGTTTTTTGGCGAAATGGCGAAAACTATTCGATTGATTTCAAACAAATTTGCACCAGACATGTCAAATAGGGCTATATAGATGCAAGAAAAACGGTTTTGAAAATTTTTGAAAAACAACCCCATTTTTTGCAAAAACCCACAAAAATCAGTTATTATTTTTTTATAAAAAAACCGCTCTAACGATTTTGATAAAATTTTGTTTATTTGTAGCCTTTAATGTACATTACCATATGAAAAAAACCGCATCTTTCTAAAAATTCTCGTTTAGCTAAAAATAATAATAATAACTGATTTTTGGGAGTTTTTTGGCGAAATGGCGAAAACTATTCGATCGATTTCAAACAAATTTGCACCAGACATTTCAAGTAGGCCTGTATAGATGCACGAAAAAGGGTTTTGAAAACTTTTGAAAAACAACCCCCTTCTTGGCCAAAAAACCTCCAAAAAATCAGTTATTATTTTTTTATAAAAAACAGCTCTAACGATTTTGATAAAATTTGGCTTATTTGTAGCTCTTAATGTGCCCTACCATATGCAAAAACCCGCATCTTTCTAAAAATTCTCGTTTAGCTAATAATAATAATAATAATAAATGAATTTGGGAGTTTTTTGGCCATAAAACGGGTTGTTTTTCAAACATTTTCAAAACCTTTTTTCGTGCATATATAAAGACCTAATTGACGTGTTTGGTGCAAATTTGTTCGAAATCGACCGAATAGTTTTCTCTCTAGATAATAATAATAATATTTATTAGTTAATCTCCAACTTTTTTGTTTGCAAAATAGCTTTTACAGTTGAGCAAAAATCTAAGTGTTTTGGGCACACTGTAAAGGAAAGAAAAGTCTGTGTGTATGTATAATCCAATTTGTATGTGTTCGTTATGCACGCCTAGACAGTTTGACTGATCTGGAATACATTTGTCATGAATTTAATCAGTGATTTATACAGTGATTAATTATTATTATGTACTTTTTATGGCATTTATGGTTTTTATGACTTGTTATTTGTTATGGTGCTTTTATGAACTCTAAAGTCGCTTGTATGGTCTTTATGGTGGTTTCTATGGTCTGTATAGTCTTCTTTATGGTATTTTATCGTAATTATGGTCTTTTTTATGGTGTTTATGGACTTTTTGTGGGCTTTATTGCCTTTTGTATGGTATTTATGGGGTTTTATGGTTTTTATGGACTTTTTATGGTATTTATGTACTTTATGGTTTTTATGGACTTTTTATGGTATTTATGTACTTTATGGTCTTTTTAATGGACTTAATCTTTTTCTTTAGTATTTATGGGTTTTTTTTGTCTTTATGGCCTTTTTTATGATTTATTTGTATTGTATTTTTGTCTAGTATTGACCAGCCATGTGTTATAAATTAGTTTTGCAGGAGACTATGAAAAGAGTATCATAATTTCTCAAACCTTCTCTTTAGATTCGTGTTTTACATCAAGCCCAGAATATTGGTGATTTTCTCCTCTTTTGATTCCCCTAGATCCGTCACTGACCATGACTCTTGAAACGTCAACAAGCTCGCAGCCTCACGGATAATTATAATAATTTAAATGTAACTAAAATAATTTGATCGCGCAGCCGACGTCAGTTAATCGAATTTCCAAAATTGAGTTTCAACAAATTTGGGAAATTGGTCTACTCATAGCTGCCTGCGTGTACTAAATCATGGGCGCCCATACCTATGGACAGAGGGGGCCACGCCTCCTCCCCCCTAGCTCACAGGGAAAGGAAAATATGTATATTATTAACTATAGTCAAGTATTTTTCTTTAAAGATATTAGCACTAAAATATGTTTAAAATGTTATGTGCATGTGCCGTTTGGTTTTACATATACTTATATTCTTTTATACAAGAGTTCAAGCATGAGCTGCAATGCACTGTGTATTGAAAATACTCCCAATATGGAGGCTGGAGTGCGAAGCACGCAATGCATTGTGCATTGAACATACTCCCAATACGGGGGTTGGCTTGTGAAGCATGCAATGCACTGTGTAGTGAAAACACTTCCAATACAGAGGCTGTAGTGCGAAGCACGCAATGAATTGTTTATTGAAAATACTCCCAATACAGAGGTGTTAAGCCCCGGTCTACCCCCCCCCCCATCATATGAGCGCCCATGTACTAAATATATTAGTAGAATTGGAGTCCACCTCAGCCTTCAGCCCCGGCTCATGGAGTTTGCATTTTAACCTTGAGGTCTCGGAGTATGGACTGCTTCGTTTCGCTCGCAGCGGACAAACTCGCTTCGGCGGGTACTTTTATAGTAAATTACGTTTCAACCGATTTTGGGTGAAGGTGGGCTCATAGGTTTTTTATTTTCTATTACTCGGTCCTGCTCTGATCATTTTGAAATTTACAGATATTTACAGATATTTTCTAAAAATATTTTGTGAAAATTTCAACTCTCGGATGTTTAGAGAAACAAAATGGCGGCAGAAAGAGAACCAACATTTCTATGCCTTTTCAGTGCTTTTAATGCAATACGAGTTTATTTGCTTACTAAATCTGTGATTGCTAAACAGCTGTTTGATTCAAACTAAAAACAATAACACTGAAACAGAACATTATAACCTAGGCCTGATACAATGTGTGCAATAATTGTGGTGCACTTTTTGTTTGCAAAATAGCTTTCACAGTCGAGCAAAAATCAAAGTGTTTTGGGCACACTGTAGAGGAAAGAAATGTCTGTGTGTATAATCCAATTTGTATGTGTTCGTTATGCACGTCTAGATAGTTTGACTGATCTGGAATACATTTGTCATTAATTTAATCAGTGATTTATACAGTGATTAATTATTATTATGGACTTTTTTATGGTATTTATGGTTTTTATTACTTGTTATTTGTTATGGACTTTATGGTGCTTTTATGAACTCTAAGGTCGCTTGTATGGTCTTTATGGTGTTTTGTATTTTATTTTTACAGTATTTATGGTATTTTGTATTTTGTATATATGTTATTACGACATTTTTTATGGATTTTTGTAATGTATTTTTTGTGCTTTATGGTAGACTAATTTTTATTGTCTTTTTTATTTTGTTCTGGTCCTTATAGTCTTTTATATGGTCTTTGTATGGTATTTATGGCCTTTATTATGGTATTTATGGGCTTGTTAAGGTATTTATGTGTGTTTATGTTAGTTTTAATGTTTTTGTATAGGCTTTATAACCTTTTTATGGTCTTTATGGCGGTTTATATGGTCTGTATAGTCTTTTTATGGTATTTGTATTTTATTTATGGACTTTTTGTGGACTTTATTGCCTTTTGTATGGTACTTATGGGGTTTTATGGTTTTTATGGACTTTGTATGGTATTTATGTACTTTATGGTCTTTTTAATGGACTTAAACTTTTTTCTTTGGTCTTTATAGGGTTTTTTTGTCTTTATGGTGTTTTTTATGATTTATTTGAATTGTATTTTTGTCCAGTATTGACCAGCCACTTATTATAAATTAGTTTTGCAGGAGACTATGAAAAGAGTATCATAATTTCTCAAACCTTCTCTTTAGATTCGTGTTTTACGTCAAGCCCAGAATATTGGTAATTTTCTCCTCTTTTGATTCCTCTAGGTCCGTCACTGACAATGACTCTTGAAACGTCAACAAGCTCGCAACCTCACGACTTTAAAGCTCAAACTTGCCTACAAGTTTTCATGTTATTGCCTTATCTCTGTTGCAGGAGGTGCGAAGCTTCCACACTCTCTATTAGAACCACACACCGCTCCTTGTAGACTCACCGGAGGGAAGACAGTAGTACACGGAGAACAGGTAAGGCTACATTACTTTATTGGTGTCTCAGTTCGGTGGTACCGTCGGTCATCCAGACCTTTTCCTTACTTTCTCAGATCTCCTTGGTATTCGAACTTTATGAATTTTATACTCCTTGTAAAGAAAAAAAAGTTTTTTAAAGGAAGTTATAGACAAAATTAAAACCTTAGTTACATCAAGTTACGAGTTATTGTTGCACAACAGTGGTCCTTCATAGATTTACAAGCAGTTGATCTTTAATGCAGATTATTTAAAAAGTGAAAAGATATTTGATTTAATTGTTTGCTTTTTAAAAGCCAGAACGGAATTAATAAATATTCCTATTCTGCTACCTCCAAACTGTGTTCTTTGTGAAGAGGAAGGTATCCGACTTTTCCTTACTGTGTGTCCCATACTCAAGGAGTTTAGACACCAAAATTTCGATGTGTTGTCTGAACAAGAATTATTAAATCACTCGAATGGAAGACATTGAACTAAAATAAGTCAATTTTGCAGTAAAGCCTGGACATATAGGTTTAGTTTTTATGCTATACATTTTCACTATTTTTTCATACAAATTTTGATATTACTAACTTAAGGAAACAATATAATACGTAACACCAAATGTTTGTCTTTTTATAATCTAAAAAAAAACTGTTAGTTGTAAAGAATAACTACCTGATTTCAAATTTTCTAAATTGGTTGCAAATAAAAACGTTGTATGTTTTTTTATCCAAATCAGCCGTTTTTATTTATAATATGTAGCAACTGTTTTAATTGAATTTAAATACAGCATTTTTCTTTGATTTTTGTTTCTGTTTTCTGTTAGTTTGTTAATCTAAAATAAATAAACAGTACCAGGAACCGGCACATACTTTCTCACAAACATATTTAACTTATTAAACAGATTCACTGTGACTTCATAATTGTAGGAGGGGTAAGAGAGGTGATATTAAATTAGGAGATTAACTAATAAATATTATTATTATTATTCTTAGCTAGAGAGAAAACTATTCGATTGATTTCGAACAAATTTGCACCAAAAACGTCAATTAGGCCTGTGTAGAAATTTTTTGAAAAACAACCCCCTTTTCGGCCAAAAAAAACCCAAAATCAGTTATCTATGCAGACATGTTTGGTGAAAATTTGTTCGAAATCGATCGAATAGTTTTCTCTCTAGCTTTGTATACATACAGACATACAGACAGACATACAGATAGACATTTTGTAAAAACCACTTTTTTGGACACAGGGGGTCCCAAAACAGATATTTACACAAAAACCTCAACATCGATTTTTTTACGATCACTATATGTTCTCTATACTATAGTATAGTGAGAAAATAAAAAGCTGTTGGTTGTGAATAATACTAAACAGATAATAAATTTGCTAAGTTGGATGCTATGGTAATGAATGTAAACAAACATGTGTGGCTAAGCATTTGATCCGAACAGCTGTTTTATCTTTTATAGGGCTGGAAGTGAACCGCCAAATGTTCACTATTTCTACGCTTTAAAATAAAAAATTTACAAATTTCTCTCTTAGTGTGCGTCTATGACTTCTTAAGAGAAAAATTTAAATTTTCGTATTTGTATCTTAAAATAGGTTTTGCTATACGTTGGATCTATGTCAGTCAGTAATTCAGTTAGGACAAAGGCGCTTATTAATATGTAGATTTCTCACATGAAACTGAAGACTTTAACATTTGCAGTATGATAGTTCTACTGTGGGGGAAAGTGCATAATGAGGTCCAGCCCAGCGACTACAGAATTAAATAGACTGGTCATGCCATAAGTCTGTACGTTGTGGGAATTGAAGCTAGGTCGGCCATCTGTGTAAAGGATAGAAACGTCGAGCGGGCCTAGAGAGGAGTGAAATTTTCAGTGCGCCCTATTCATTTACACCGTGGTTTCAATAGCTGAAAATATTCGAAAATCTTTGCAATTTGACAAACTTACAGTTTAATAGTGTGGGACGCTAATGGTGTGTTCACAATTTGAAAATAAAAATGGTTTGGCACTTTAAAAATCGAATAAAGTCCAAACTTTTTTATACTTTTTAATTCGTGACATCAAACAGAAAAATGTTTGTTTTTAGGGGAGATGCGTCATGCAAGCCAGAGAAATGTAGCTGAAAAGCTACATTTTCCGAAAAGTATTTTTTGAAAAAATTAGCTATTATAGTTTCTATCATATAACAGTTAGAACACGAGCTTCGTTTCGCGGGTAATTTATAATGTTTTCGGGGGGGGGGGGGGAACATGTACGGGATGGAAACATGTACGGGCGGCCGACCAGCGCCGGCGGTTCGCGATTTGTGAGTATTTTACTCCGCCATATTGTGTGAGTATTTGACTCTAAAACTGGCTTTACTCTTGCGTTCGACTTGCCCAGTCTAATTAATTCTGTGGTCGATGGTCCAGCCCGTATATAGTTAATGAATTGTAACTATTAACAAAGCGTTACTATTCGACCAATGCTGTGAGGGAAACAAGATGGCGCCATTAGCACCACACTAACTTTCTGTCGATAGTTGAACATCAAGTTATGTAAATATTTATATATCCAGACACGGACCTTGTCACTACATCTGTTGCAGTAAGGAATATTTTAAGTAAACAGCTGTTGCTCTAACTGTGTGTCACGCCTTGAGAGAGCGAGCCGTTACTTTTGAGCGACTCATTGGCTGAGCGAAAAGAGCTGTGAGTTGACTTGAAAAAGAGTCGACTCGATTATTTCACTATTCGGCTTCAGCTGTTCAATCGACTCGTGTTAGAAAACTTGTTAGTGAAATACTCCAACAGTAAGTTGTTTCGTTGCAATGTATGAATGTAATAAACTCTCTAAAGAGTAATTTCTCTTGCTCAGTTTGACAGGAGGGTAAACCACTGAGACGGTTTAGAATTGAGATTGCTAAATAGTTTTACTCTTTAATTTGTAGTACCTTAAGTAAATAATGTTGTATACTTAAGCTTTTAGCGATTTCAACTATTTTCGAACCATTTTAGTTCATTGCAAACTATATGATCGTCTCGTATGATTTTAAATAATATATACATCTATACATATAAATAAAATTGAAGTGTCTGTCTGTGATTTCGAAATAAATACATTTTCTAAGCTCATATGGTTATTCACACTTTATTAAAACCAAGACAAGCATTTTTTTTGTCTGTCTTTCTGTCTGTTTATTTGCCCGGGCTAATCTCCGGAATGGCTAAACCGATTTTGACAAAACATTCATTTGCTTGTAGAGGACTTTTCAGAGAATAATCTAGTCTACTTTTTATCCCTGAAATATTTAGGGGTCCTATTTAATAATGACGAAATTTTATAAATTGTGAACAAAACTAGGGGTTTTGCGGACAGACATGACACGCGACATTATAAATAAAACAACTGATTTGGACAGTTACGGTTTCTTGTAGTGTACAATTGAAAGTAAAATAAATAAACAGTTTTATAATACAACAGTAAAAAACAGCTGATTAAGGCTTTTTTTATTTCCAATCAGCTGATTTAGTCAACAGATTCAGCTGGTAAAGAAATTACAGATACAGTAATTAGTTTGGTGTTTAGAACCAATACGATAAATCCTAATGACGTACCTAAACAAAATTTTTATGAAATTTCAAAATTTTTCTATGTATGACTTCTTAATATGTATACATCATTTTAAAAATAAATAAATAAGTATTTTATGTAATTGAATATAAGAATACGAAAAATTTAACTGATTTAATTGAGCCTTAAAATGTAATTGAAAAAGTCTGTAACAATAATTTTTAACTTTAAAGTTATTTAAAAAAACGTTGTATAAGGAGTTATTATTTGGGTACTGTGTTTAACTTATAGGAAATGTAATGCTCTTTCAAATGGTATTACTTTCCATGTCATAACTACATTAGTGTGGTTTTTATCGCCAAACTAATAGTACCAAGTCGTGTAATTTGAAAAATCACAAAATACGCCATGACAGCTAAACGGTTAAGGTCAGACAAGGGCATATATACATTGTTTTGTTCCTTTTGATAAGTAGAATCAACTGTTGTTAAAATTAATGTAGTTAGTAGTGACTCACCCTGTATATATATATATATATGTATATATATATATATATAGATTTCTCACGTAATCATTTGTTGGTTTTGCTGTTATTTTTAACCAGGGTAGGTTGATCATTTTCGATCAACATTTATTGTGGCTCTTTCGTGTTCAAGCATCGGATCAACATTTCAAAACCAACAAATAAGGGACCCAATTACAAAAAACGTATACAATTTCTTATACACCCAACTTAGCGTCGTAACTGAGACCACCAATAGTTGATCTGTTTTATACAAGTTATATACAAAATACCGTTATTCAGAAAGTTTTGTAAGTTTTAAACCGGCCAGTCTCACTCGCTCGCTTTCCTAACTGCACCCTGCCATCGGCCCGGCCGGCCTTGCCTACTTACCCTTCTACCTGCTACCTATTCATAGTTGAGGGAGGGTTGTTTATTGTTTACTGCATGGTATATTAAATGGATTATTGGTTTAATATTTTACTTCTACACAATAGACGATATGCAAATTATAGTAAGTTCTTCATTTCTTTACCGATTTTCGTAAAACTCATTTTCCTATTGTTTTTTGGGATGCTGAGCAAGAATCTGGCACTAATTTTTACCTAATGTTAAAAATAAAAATAATTACTTGATTAATACGAATTATATATATTTTTTGTAAAGAATAAATCCATTTACACAGTTTTCACGATATCTTCCGAACATCGGAACTTATAAAAATTTAATCGGACATGAGTCAGACTTGTTGTTTTAATAACTTAATACTTAAGTCATTTAATTTTTTTTCAATTTAATTTTAGTGTTTGAAGTCGGAAAACATATCTGTAAAAGCAATTGACAGCATTTGATTAAGCTGTAAAAACTTTTCTTATAATGTTTTGGATAATACAGATGTATTTAGGTATTTTTTGCAACTAAACTGACAATTTCTAAAACTTTAGGGAAATGTCTCATCTCTAAAACTGTAAAAACAGAACGAAACAAAAACATATGCTAAACACGTACATTTTACATAATTCGTAATATTATTTAAGATAATATGCTGAATTTATGCAATCAAATATAGCGGATGATGTTTCAGGAAATAAATACGCAATTGTTAAGAATGTCTTCAAATAGAAACGTGAAATCACAGTAGAAAAAGGTAATACATTTTGAAACAAAACAGTTCTAGCCATTATAATTAATTGTAGACCTAATATTCGTTCATTTTACTGCCTAGAAGTTTTCTCCTATTTTATGTTTTAACCCTGACCTTGAAAAGTTAATTACTTTATTGCAGTCACATTTAATGAGACTGCTTTACATTCAAAATAGTACATATTTTGAAGAAGAAAATACAGTAACACTGTAGTATTATTAAAAATAATAAATCGTACAAAGTGTGTGTTAGTAAATAATATTCAAAATACCTTAAAAATACAACTTATCTCTTTCTATCTGTTTTTTTATAAATTTAGAACTAATTATTATATTTTCTTACAGTTTTTTCTAGCCTAACTTGTAGAGTTATGACATTTAGGAAAGGTTTAGCCTAATTTTGATCAAATCAGTTCAATACTTCCCAAATTTTAACAATGTATCATTGGAACATATCAACATGGGTCAGAAATAAATGTTCTAATTTCAGTATGCTATTAACGTTTTTACGTAATTTATTTTTAAAAATCTGTATAACCTTAATTTGTGTTAGTAGATTTTTCTATTTTTTATATAGGCCTATTATATTTAGATCTGAAGTATTTTTAGGACTTGCTCTTTAGTTCTCAAGTTATTACCACTGTTGTTTTCCAGTATGTTACACATTTAATCTAAAAACAGAATCATTGACGTTGGAGTTCGGCATTACGAGGTGGTATCAAAACGTGAATGTGAGCAACTGTAAAGACTGGTCATGCTGAAAGAGCTTTGTATTTTCAAGCTGTAGCCTCGGGTTCATTCAAGTACAAATTCGATTTTGTATACTCATATCTAATACAAATTAAACATACTTTTGTAAAGCATTTATCTTTTTTTGCGTTTATGAACATTAATAGTTAGAAACTATACTAGGAGTTTGATTTGAGCAAAGTAGAAAACAAATAATCAGATATAAAATACGTAGCCTACCTAAACTTACTTTAAAAAATGCGTTTACTTTTTTAAGATGTCAACAAATCATTATACTTTACAATAACCTCCATTTAAAACACTTTTTTTGGTAAATTAATAAATTCAAATAAGATCCAACGTCTAAAAATGTTTTAAAACTAATTCATAAATGTTTCAAATTGGGACAAATTGTTATTTGTGGTACCCATTTATAATTATATTTCAATACAAAAAAAAGCTTTCAAGTTTTGTAAGATTCCTTAAGGATAATTGGTAGGGTATAGACGAACTAAGTCTATAAAGTTTATCACTTTAATATTATTTTATTATTATTAGAGCTGTTGTATTTTCGAATTTCAATCAATTAATTTATCCTGTAAAATTGTCTACCAGTAAAATTGTTGTCCTGTAAAATTTAACAACAATCCAGTTAGGCTAACACAAGCAAATAAGGTACATTTTACTTTAAACATTTGTTTTTATGCAAATATGTTTAAAAAAGCGGCAGTTGAAAATGTTCAATGTTAAATCTAGAAAACTATACATTTTACATTTTATAAATCCATCTTTTGTAATTGAGTGATGAAAAAAAACTTAATATTCTTTATAAAATTGCGGATCCGGCTTGCGATTCACTTTTAATTATACATTTTTATTGTGCAAAAAAAACTTGGCACTTAAAAAAATTTCAATGACGTGAAAAATAAAAGGGATTTTTAAAAAAATGTGAAACGTAAAACGGATGCGTATTGTGACTGTGGTTAAAACGAGACTTTGCAAAAAATGTATTATGGAAAATTAACAAAATAAATGGTTTTAAATTTAACTTTGCTCTTTCGGGATAAAACCCCAAGACGTCCGCCACTAAAGCAGGCTCTTTTAAGTTGTAATATTTTAAGTGCTCGCTGTATCGTTTAAAATGTGTAACCAGTGTCTCAAATACATCAAAAAGGTTTTATAATTTGTATTTTTTTTTTTTTGTATATTCAGGTATATTGTTTAAAAGTTTTGGGCTGACCGACGAATTAAAAAAAAATTCGTAAAAAAATCTTGTCATTAGTACAGGATGTGGCTCACAACTCCTAAGTTTCATTCTATCTGGGCTATGTACTAATGTTGTATTTCCACTCCGTATGTAAAACACCTATAGGACCTTGTATATATAATAGATATTGCATGTTTTTTTTTATATCCAGAAGATCCCAGTTACACATTTACTATATTTAAGCCATCATAAATAGAGGAACTAAAGTTTAAGAGTGCATCTTCAGTACCAAAACATACTCTAAACCCAAACTGATTATTGCTAAAACATTTATTTTTTAAATAAATAATTATTATGAACTTTAGCTCTTTGTCAAAAACCTTTTAGAACAAAGATTTCAGAGAAATAGGTTTGCAACTATTCCCTGTCACTCTTTTTGAAAATTGGTACAACTAGGGCCTCTTTAAGTCTATCAGGAAACATGCCAGTCACAAAAGTTAGGTTTATTAAAAACTATACGACATCCGTTATATGAATGTTGATAGCCTTGAGCAAAGATGCACTTACACCATCAAATTCTGGAGATTTGTCTAACTTTAGCCCACGGATCTTTTTCTCAATTTTGCCCGGTGTTACTTTTGTTAAAAATATAAAAAATTTCTTTTCGTGGTCCTTAAAATGACTTTTGTACATTGAAAATGAAGAACAATTTGTTACAAATGGTGTCCTGATAACATTTACAGAATTACAAAAATAAGAATAAAACTCATTTAGCAGTAGTATCAGTTCCATTTTCCTTTAGAAAATGTATACATTTTCAAGACTCGCGACTTTAACCCTTGACCTCATTTAGAATCTTACATTGCAACCTTGAATTTCCTTTACAATGTTTAAACATACAGTATTATTATAGTACTAATATGATTTAACCTCCTTTATGTCAACCTGTTACATGTTACCTGCCTCAACTTTTACATTTTCTAAACCTTTCCTTTATTTTTGGTCATTGTGATGTTTCTTTAATCGTCTACGTAGCTGGTTGCTTTTATTAATTTAAAAACATAAGTAGTTCGTAATCCAGGGTTTTAAAATTTTTTTTTTTATAGACGGTCAGGAATTTGTAACATACGCATAAATCTATATTGTTTTCCAATATTTCAAAAAATGTTTCAAAAGCAGAATTTACATTCGTGCAATTGTATACATTTGAAAAATCAGTCAAAGCACTGCGTTTGTTTAGTTTATAGTCAATAGCTTGAACAGGCCTAACTTGAGGTTGCAATGTATAAATTTGTGATAACAAAATAATAGGACTAAAATTATTGCGCAGTGATCTGTAATGTCATATCTAGAATCTCGGATTTAATATTTACTTTAAACATATCGTTTATTCTAACTCGCGTATGATCAATACACGTTGCTAAATTATTTACTACGTTTGTCGGTTCTTTTAATAATATTTCAAAGCCGTAATTTGGTAAAAGTGTGGTGTAATTATTTCTTTGTTTATTGTTGTTTAATAAATCTAGATGAACATCTCCTATTAAAATTTGGTCGCATTTGCTAGATAGCTGAATAAAAAATGCAATTCTCCCATAAATATATCCGAACCGCCACTAGGCTATACAATCTGTAAAGTGAAAATAAATCATTTTTTTTCTTCTGCTACATTAAAACCGCAGCTGCAGTAACAAAATTTACGCAATATGTTTTATAGTGTATACCAAAATACACGTAATTTAACGTGTATAAATTTTAACCTATACCAAAATACTTCCATCTCTATAGTCGTGATTTCTATTTGAATATGAAACAAAATTTTGCAATCGATAAGGACTAACCTCATGCTGTTCGATCCATGTCTTAGATAAAACAATACGATGAAGCAGGTTGGCAACCAGGTTACAAAATTATAAAAATGTTTCCTAACTTTGTAACATGGTTTCATCCACATACGAAATAAGGTAGATAAAATGTAATTCAAGCTTACATAATAATGTGATAATAAAAGCAATTTTAAAGTGTGTGAACTATTTCAAAAAATTAGAATTTCTGCATGGACAGTTTAATTAAAATAACTAAATGTGCCGAAATAAATTTCTGGTTTTCTTTTCGTTCTTAAATATTTTTTTTATATCTTTGAAATTAAAAGATTTGTTACATTACAGATATCCTGAAACTGACAAATGCTCAATTTACATAAGATGAAACTTGAATTAACTAACACGTAAAATTGCTTCTAGGAGTCTCTAGAATTGAACAAACACAAAATTATTTTAGCACAGAATAGCACGGAAATTGTCGTCAAATCATGTTGTAACAAGTGTACTTTATTGATTTACTAAAAAACTAAAAATACTAAACCCGATTCCAACTAAATCGTTTACAGTAAAAATTAAAATGTAAACGTTTACGTATGTCCTCAATTATACCTTCATGATTTCAACTTTAAAAAATCCAAATTATTTCATTAGAATAGGTCTAGATAACGAAACAATGTTGTTAGAGTGAACGTACTCTACGTTAGGGTCGAGGGGCTGCCACAAGGGTAATAAGGGTCAGAAATATTTCTATTGTTAAATTCATTTCTTGACATCTTACTCATCCGACAAACGGCAGTTGTTAACATTTCTACAAAATGGTTTGGTAATTTTACATTAGGTTCTTATGTTATGTTTAAAATATACTTGCAAAGGAAATGTAAGAACCTTATAAATACAACTTCATTTTGATGTAGTTGGTTTGAAAAGAATTTGCAAGACTTGGCTCCACGAATCTGATACTAAGTTTAAAGAAAATAGTTTGATTCTTTCGATTTTAAAGTAAAAAATATGTGATGCATTGATTGTATAAAACGTTTACGTGCAGAAAAATTGTTTATAGTTTAATATTTCTTCCAAAACCTACTGCAAAATAGGTTTAACTTCTTACAAGTGTTCAACTGAACGTAGACCTAATAGTTTTGTCCGTCATATTGTATTCTTATAATACAATTATTTATTTATTTTATAATTTATTTTGTAGTTATGTTTTTGTTATTGAATATCACATTGAAAAGGACCTGACACGTCCAATGGTACTCAGTAATTACTCAGTAATGGTAAAATGTTAGTAATTTGGGTTCAGGGAGCACCAAAACAAATTATTCTACTAAAAATATTTTTGGGTTAAGGGAGCACCAAAACAGATAATTCCACTAAAAATTCAAATTCGAAAGTTTGAACGAAAACAAT
>JAGFPH010003027.1:143536-154335 GCA_018207615.1 Philaenus spumarius
TTGGGAGAATTTTCAATACACAGTGCATTGCGTGCTTCGCACGCCAATTTTAAGCCTATGTGCTATGGACGCACTTGTGCGTCCGCTTTAAAATATTAGTGATTATTACGTAGAAAGATTGAAAAAATACAAAATAAAGTAATTTTATATTAGGCTATATATTTAGGCTACAAATATAAAAAATAAAAGTCAGATCCTAGCATAGGAAATACAAAATTTGCGTAGCAGTGAACGTGTTATTGCCGTTCCTTGATGCCTATATTATAATCGGGCTTGGAGTATCGATGTGGCCCTGATGCAAACCCACTGTATTTATTTTTTCGATTGATATTTACTACCACTGAACTAAACTTACAAGAGATTATAATCATTAGATCTAGGCTAAACTTGTGCGTTAAAACAAGTACTCTCTTGGCCACTCCCTCTCTCACTCTATCTGGTGCTCTTCATCTCTCGCTATCTCTGTTTCTCCTTCACCATTCATCTTTTTCTCCCCGTCCCACTCTTTCGACCCACGGCTGTCACTTTCTCCCCTAACTCCCTTTCCTCTCATTTCCTCTTATCCACCTTTCCAACTGCTCCATTCTTCTGCCTCCCTATCTTTCTCACCCCTTTTCTCTCCTTCTTCTTTTTGTGTTTCCGATTAAGTTATATTGTCGTTGTTATTTAGGATTAGTTAAGTTTCATTGTGTATTTATATACTCTGTAGAAATATTAAGTGGAAAAAAGTTGCAGATGGTTCTAACTTCGCCCACAGTAAACTCTCTTAATTTGAGGCTACATCTTAAAATATCCCTCTCCTATTATCTTCAGTAATTTCCCCTCTCCTTTTTCTTCCTTACCCCTCTCCAGTTTCTTCAATCATCTCCCCATCGCTGTCTCTGCTTCTCACCAATTCCATCTTCTCTTACTATCCTACCTTTCATATTCCTCTCCTCTCCTACCCTTTCTTTCCCCTTCTTGACGCTTTCTCTCCCAACTCCCTCTCTCTTTCCTTCCCACCCTTTCAAACTATCTACAACTCATTCTCTGCTTCTAGTTATTATTAAAGCTGAAGTTTTATTGTATATTTATATTGTTTGTTGAAATATTTATTGCGAATGGCTTAAGGGGAGGTTACCCTGTCCGCCATATTGAATCTGATTCCCATAAGAACAATGCTACAGAATAAGTAATTTTTTCCCGTTAATTCGTGGAATAAATTTAAAAATTTGGTTTCATTTTGAAGTAATGTCATATGCGGATGTTGATTGCTGAATACATTTACAAAAACCGTTTTATGTTTTCATAAGCGTATGATATAAATAGTAAAAAATAGTAAACTTTATTAATTTTTTACTCAGTTGCAAAAAGAGATATTGCAAAAAACCTTAGTAATCAACACCCACAATCTATTATACTTCAAGAAAAAAATACAGCTTTTGTTTTTTGACAAAAATGACCAAAAAAAAAAAAAAGAAGCTTAATAGTGAAGGTATGTTTAGGTTATTTAACATTGAAATTGGTACCCAACTTCACCGTTTTGAATTTAGGGAGCCGTGCCTTAAGGCTCTTCTTTACCTTGAAGAAAACTCCCGAGTGTACAGTATGATTTCAATGCAAAAAGCCTGACTCAAGCCGCAAAATCGATGAAACATGCATTCGTAATAACGTGTTTCGGTTTCTAATTATAAACTAATAATCTGGGAAACTACTTTAAGTTATAAAGAAGGCTTTATATTTTTTACGTGTTAGCTTAAAATATGGAAATTATTGCTTAAAACTACCAAAAAATGCGTTAAAATAATCGATTTTTACTCATTTAAACTGTAGATTAAAAGAAGTTGCCGACGGGTTCAAGATTATGAGTTATAAGACAAAAGCACAAAGCCTTTAAGAACAATTTAATATATTTCACAACTTTTTAGGTAGAAAAACGGCGTAAGAAACACGGTAGTACGAAGTGCATAATTTTGCTGTTTTACGCAAGGTATAGAAGACCCTTCCCACTGGTTTTAACTTCGACCACGGTAAGACTTTTAATCTTAGGCTAGATCTTAAAATGTCTCTCTAATGTCACTCTCTGTCACTTCCCCTCCCCTTCCTCTCCCTTACCATGCCCCTCTCCCGTCCCCTCTTTCCTTCTTCCACCTCATCTATCTTTCCTTCTCACCCCTTCCCATTTCAACTCTGTCTATTCCTTCTTCTCACCCTTTCCTTCCTCTATTTCTTTCCCACCTTTCATCTTCCTCTCCTCTCCCCTTCTTACACACTTTCTTTCCCCTTCTTGACGCTTTCTCCCCCAACTCCCTCTCTATTTCCTTCAAACTATCTGTATCTCTCCTTCGCGCCCCTTCTCTCTACCCCTCACTGTATGTTTCTAGTTATTATTCAAGCTGAAATTTCATTATGTATTTATATTGTTTGTAGAAATATTTATTGTTAATGAGTTAAGTGGAAGAGACTGGTCCTGGTGGTCCTAATTTTGTTTTCATTCTCTCCCTCACAGTCTCCATCCCTTTCATCTAAATTGTTCGTGAAGTCAATGATTGGAAAAAGTAGATTATTTTTTGTAGTTTGGTTACAACGATATACTACGCTATGCAAGTTATATAGGCTATCTATTAAAATTTGCAAGAAAAAAAAAAAACAAAATGGCCGTGTGAAAAACTAGGTACTTTGAGATATTTTAATAATGATGTTGTGAACTGTCTTTGGTACAGAGAGTTCTAAAACGCCCTGTACAATCGAAACTTTATCATCCTGTCGGGTTCTGGACTCAGCACTTCCAACATGAAAGCAGCACATTTGATTTATAAACTAATCCTTCCAGTTAAACCCGTGGATTGTCTAAACAGATACAAGAGTGTTTAACTTCACAGTGCAAACAGACCGGAGCCAGCAAATCGATGCGACCGTATTTAATTTTAAATTTGCATAATTCACACAAGTGCTGCCAACTGTCACTTCAGCAAAACCTGGAGGACCCTTGTCAAGTGTTTCAGTCAAAGTGGCCGCCATTAGGTTACCAGCACTGTGCCTCCACGAGAAGCTGCGTGGACAGAGATGTAGTCTGTATTGATAGAGTGCACAATGATATTAATAGGGACAACGTCATTGTGTATTAATGTTAAATGCAGTTTAGTTATTGATTTGTTCAGCTGTTGGTTGTCTGCTGACGTATGTGCCAAATAACCTGTATCCCACCATAGTTCAGTTCGAAATGTTTGTACCGTATTTCTTCACCAACTGTTGCTTGGATTAACCACGTTTTTCTGTGTTTTTTTTAGTGAATACGTATTGAACTTCACACATCAAAAGTAGATTTTATAATAGTAATAAAAGTAGTGCTTATAATTGGTTATAAAATATTATTCTTGTGTATTAATTAATTATAAACTTTAAATTTATTCGATCACGCAGCTGAACAGCTGACGTAAGTTAAGCGAATTTCCAAAATTAAATTTTATTTGTTTTTTGGTTTCAACCAACAATTTGGGGAATTTGTCAACTCACGAAGGCACTGAATAGCTGCCTACGTGTACGAAATATATTAGTAGAACTGGTTTACACCTAAGCCTCCAGCTTTGACTCACGAGCTGCTTCGTTCCACTCGCAGCGGAGAAACTCACTTTACGAGTTTGCACATCGACCTTGCAGCCTCGGGTTATAGACTGGTTCGCTTCGCTCTCAGCGTACAAACTCGGCCGTCACCCTCGGATCAGATGTCCCACGTGGATTTAACAGCCTACTTTTACTTCCTCCCCCTATACCATAGTATATGGAGAAAGTATTGTATTTGTCAAAATTTTCGAGTTTGAGTTTTTGGTGGAAATATTCGTTTTGGGTCCCCCTGAACCTAAAAAAGTGGTTTTCGGAGTGATGTCTGTGTGTGTGTGTGTCTGTATGTGTGTCTGTGTGTCTGTGTGTCTGTGTGGATGTTATCAGACCTAGAGCCTAAACCATTCGTCCGATTTTGATGAAATTTGGTATGGAGGTACTAATCCACGGTATCTCCAGGCGTTTTTTTCATTTTTGTTAATTTTTTATTTTTAAGTTTAATTTTCCCATAAAAACCCTTAAAATAACGGAAAAATCAACTTTTCTCAAAAACGGCTCTAACGATTTGATTAAAATTTTATAGTTTATTAGGGACCTAAAGTACTATAAACTGTAAAATTTTAATCAAAATCGTTCGAGCCGTTTTTGCGAAAAGTTGGTTTTTCCGTTATTTTATGGATTTTTATGGGAAAACAACTTTAATACAAAATCACCTCTCCTACGCCACCCTACAAGTCACAGTGAATCTGTTTAATAATTTAAATATGTTTGTGAGAAAGTATGTGCCAGTTCCTGGTACCGTTTATTTTCGTATTTTATATTTTGATCGATGTTTAGGGAACCAAGCGAGCTGAAAGGTCGTGTGAAATAACAATATGTGTAGAATAGTAGCATACATTTATTTTAGTAGAGTATCTCCTAAACATTTTTCAAACAGTTACTTCCTGTAAAAAACGTACTGGTTGTTAGATTTTTGGATAACAAATTCGTCCGAGTGACTTGAAATGCGGCCGCTAGAGTGCAAACACATGTATACACATTTACGAGTAGGCCTATATTACGATATTATTATGCCTGGCAATGCTTCTCTATTGCTTGATTTAATTTTAAGGATGGTTATCTCATTTCATCCCTTTGACTTAAGTAATCGAATTGCAAATGTTTGTTTATATCAATTAAGAATAATATTAACTAGTAGTTCTGTGAACAGTAGACCTCGCTCGTTGAAATAACAAATGTGGTTTTGAGCTTAGGTTAAAAATAGTGTGCCAGTAAGGAAGTAAGCACAAGGTTTAGCCAGTGAAACGTTATTTACAATTCCCGCGATTCCGGGATTTCTAGTTGTCGGTTTTTATTTCTTTTCTTGAGCTTTAGCTGCTAATTAAATATTTACATACTTAAATAACTCAAACTTAACAATGTATCATAAGTTAACTTAAGTTCCATATCATATTCCAATATTGGAAATAATGAAAACAAACGATGTTAAAACGCCGTGATAGTTATCTCAACCCATGTACTAACACTTCCCCCGGTGTCCTACGGTCATTTTTTGTATGTCCTTTATCGCCGCGAGGTTTCATTTGTTTCATCTCATTTTGTAATTCAAGTAAAGCTAAGTCAAATACTTTTATGAAATTTACAATGATAATTTACAGGTATACAGTTCAATTCTTTGATTTATCCTCTACACTTTCTTATAATAATATGTCATTTTTGGGCAAATGATATATTCCTAAATTACTATTTAAAACAGGCCTAGTTTTGTTAGCAGTCTTGTAGTAGGTACATAAAAACTGGTGTTTTCAAAATAAGAAATTTGAAATTGATAAATATTTTTATACAATTCTATTTAGAACTAAATTACGAAACTTTTTTACATTTATGAAAAAAATTACAATAATTGTTACTACTTTTTGAATGTAGGCCTAAAGTTGAACTTTTTCCTTTCGTTACTGAACATGCTAATAACTAATAAATGTTTCTTGAGCTAATAACTTTGTAAATTTTATTTTAATCATTTTTTACTGGCATATATACAGTCCTTGAACCTTTATCTACAAAAAAGCTACGGAACACTTTTGAATTGGTTTAGAATAAACGTATAAAAACATGGTTGAAATACAAAAACTTGGACGATTTTTAACAAATTTGAAGTTTACGGCCATTTTGTGAGCTTACCGTTAGAGATACGGAAAAAAATCAAGAATACGATTTTGTTGAAAATCAAATTTGCTATTGATAAAATGTCATTAGTTTTTAAATTCGACTTACGGTTAAGCCACAAACTGGCTTTGGAAAAAAGCTTACACTGAGAGAAACGGTGCGGCAGCCATTTTTATTTTATTTAAGGGGTTAAAAACGAAAAATGGAAAAAATCTTATATATACATGGCTCGGCCTAAGAATAAGGAACATTCATGCAAAAAATCATCAAAATCGGCCATGGCGTTTGGCCGTAATCGTGAGACAGACACACAGACGAAATGCCGAACGGTCGAGTTAAAACGGAGACCTCGCTTACGCTCGGTCAATTAATTTTAGATTTATAGTTTGTAGAAATTTAGTGCAATTTATTTTTATTGTACTGGGGTAACTACCCCATTTAAATCATTTTGTTTGTAGTGCTGATATTCTCTACAAAATCGTGGTCCTAATATGAGTAAATTGTGAAATTTTAGTAAAATTAAGTGGATTATTATTTAATTTTAAGAGTAGTTATTTCATTTTATCCCTTTGAGTTAAGTAATCAAACTGTAAATCGTTGTGTTTATCAATTTAAAAAATAATAATATTACATATTTTTAGCTTTATAGCTTGTAGGAAGTTAGTTTAATTTATATTTATTGTATAGGGGTAGTAACCCCATTTCAACCCATTCCAATTGCCAATCTAAACCATCCAGGGACTCACTCAAATACAAACGCAAAATTTCATCAAAATTAGTAAAGCCGTTTAGGAGGAGTTCAGTGACGTACAGAAGAATTATATATATATATATAAAGAATAAAGATACAATTTTTAATGATAGGCCAAAACGAGTTCTGGGGACCATGATCGGTGCTCATGGACTATTCCCGACCTTAGGTCTCACCACAAGGTTCACTGCAGTTGCTCATCTTTCCTACGGAAATCTACTTATATAAATCTACTTATATAAAGCTAGACGGTAACACTGATTCACTGTCATTAATAATTAGGCACTTCCCGTAGTCGGACACCCTCAACCTTATACTTGAATTAAAGCTCTCGATGAGAAAAGTTTGGGAAAATTGACAGAATTTAACATTTTTTAATTTTGGAAGCACCTTTTAGGCGGGAAAGATTTTTTCAATTTTTCCAACTTTTTCATTTTTTAACTTTGAGCGCGTTTTGTAAGAAAACGGTACGAGATAGCAAAAAATGTTAAATACAAAATTTAATTTCAAACAGAGATTTTCCGTCAGATTTAAGATATAATCATCCATTTAGCCACTATTCATCCGAGAAGGGAGGCTCCGCCCAACGTCTTTAAAGGTACACTGATTCACTGACATAAACTATGAGACACTTCCCTTAATCGTATCCCCCTCGACCTCATACTTGAATTAAAGCTCTCAACGAGACACTTTTGGGTAAATTGCCAGAATTGCACATTTTTTAGTACCTTATGGGAGGGAAAGATTTTTTAGATTTTTTTCATTTTTCCACTTTGATCGCGTTTTGTAAGAAAACGGTAAGAGCTAGAAAAAATTTTTAAAGTCAAAAGTTTTAGAAAATTTAATTTCAAACAAACGATTTTCCATTAGATTTAAGATACAATCATCCGTTCAGCCACTATTCACCCGAGAATGAGCTCCGGCACACAATCCTTCAAATTTCCCATGTTAATCTTATTTAGATAATGTTTAATGAGTTTGAGTCAGCTGCCAAATAAAACAGCTGATTTATGCTCGGTCACCTATGTACAAACGAGCCAAAAATTAACGAGATTCTTTAGCGAATTTTCCAACTGCGAGCGAAGAGAAGCAGCCATCTGAGGCCGAAGGCCGATGCGGGGTTGGGACGCGAAGCGCCCAGGGGCAAAGCCTCTAGTTCTCTAATAATCCTTATTCTTCGGCAACTACAACAATTAATTTACAAGTAATACAAGCTCAGTTAGTTTTAACAAAAGGTTCAAACGAAAAGAAAGAAAGGTGGGCGTAATTTAAGAAGCGTATTTATACTGTACATACAAAAGACACACTCTCACATATATAGAGTGTTCATAAAGTCCCTTTAACCCCTTCATTATTTTTGTTTAAAAATAAGTTAAAACTTTGTATTATATTGTGTTGCAAAATAGGAAAATGTTTTTGACTTGTCTGATCCTTATGATTTTTGGGGTCTGGGGGGGGGGGGGGGGGGGAATTAAAATTTTCAAATTTAAAGGGGGGTGTTGGTGGGCTAATTTCCCATTGTAAAGCTGATTAAAATAGAATCAGAATGGCGCAAACTAGAGCTTAGTATCTTGCTTCGTTTCAAAGTCATGGACAATCAAAGTTCTGGAAAACGATATTTTTATTATACCATCAAAGCAGGTTATTAATACTAAGTAAGTAGATCGTTGAGGTTAAATGTAACACATGCTACAAAAATAAACTGTATTTTAATTTGTTGAATCTACTTATAAAAACTTTGAGGAAATATTTTTTTTTAAATTAGTACCCTTAACAACCTGCTCCATTACTTTAAACAAAACGAGATACTAAGCTCTAGTTTGCACCAGTCGGTTTCTCTTTTAATCAATTTTACAATGGTGTATTACATGACCTACCTTTACATTTGACATTGTAAACCTCCATTACCTCCATTCAGCCCCAAAAAATGTTAAAGGTTCATACATGCCAAAGAATTTGTCTTTTTATGCAACACAAAATATAAACAAAATTTGTCGAAGTTATTTTCAGTAACAAAAACAATGAAAGGGTTAAGAAACTGTATGAACACTATGTATATATGTTATAAATCCATATGATAGAATACAACTTGAACACAGAATCTCACAACGACACGTTTACCAACTAAAACGCGTTTCAACGACAATGTCGCCATCTTCAGTGATGCACGATCTACAATAATCCTCTACAATAATAACCTCCAGTATAAGATATTTATTTCGTATAGTACTCAAATTAAATTTTCTTAAAAACTAATAAGACAATGTTGTTTTTTCGTTAAACCACAGGCTATGAGTAATTCTATAGTCTGTGGTTAAACTGATAGACCTAGTCAGAAATGTAAATAGTATTATTATTCGTTGTCATAGCAACTGCAACTAATTGTGTAGATAACCTTCCGTATGAAAGGTTTATCTATCTATATAAAAGCGAAATGGCACTGATTCATTCATCAGCAGAACTAAAAATCTACTGAACTAAATGAGTTCAAATTTGGCATGCATGTTCAGTTGGACCTTTAGACGCGCACTAAGAACGGATTTTGGAAACATCCCAAAGATACGCCCAATATTCGCGTTTTTCTAGCGATTTTTTGCGTTTTCTCAGCTTTTTCGAGAACTAATTGGCAGAAAATGTTGAAATTTGGTACTTAGGTTCGTTTAAGGCCTAAAAGTAGTCTGTTAAAAAATGTTTCAGATTCTCCCAAAATTACGCCAGAAATAGGCGTTTTTGCATTTTTCCTTGCGTTTTCAATGCGTTTTTGATCATCCTCAAATTACGCCCGAACGGATTGGAATGAAATTTGGTATGTAGCTTCCTCTAGGGCCTTAGGCGCTCTCTAAGAAAGGGTATGAAAAATTTCGAAATTTTAGGAGGGGTTTGGGGGGATCAAAGTTACTAAAATCATAATTTCAGATCTTTTATTATTATGACAATAGTGCTTTTATTATTTAAGATCTATATATATATAAAAGCCAAATACCACTCACTAACTGAACACTTCAAAAGATTACAATTACGTTAAAAAGACTGAAAATACTAACCACCACGGGCAACGCCGTACGTGTCAGCTAGTTTTTGATAATATTAAAATTAATGTTTCTAAAAAACTAATACGACTATGTTACTTAATATATTTTAAATTATTTTTTAGTTTATTAAACAAATAAAAGAGCACTGTGGCGAAAAAATCACACTGATTTGAATAAAAAACCCGAACCACAAAACAAGGAACAAAAACAATAACTAAACACCTAAATTGTAAGTTATGTTTAATGCGTTACCCTTACGTACATTTCGATGGCACGGTCATCATCCTGAGAGGGTTTTAACACTACTCAATGTATATAATTGTAACGGATTAAACATAACTTACAATTTAGTTGTTTAGTTATTGTTTTTGTTCCTTGTTTTGTGGTTCGGGGTTTTTATTCAAATCAGTGTGATTTTTTAGTTTAGTTAATAGTTTTAATAATTTTTGAAATTGTTACGAACGTCCGTGCTAACACATGTTACCTCTTTATCATATTAATATACATATATATATTGAAAATCGATTTTTAAATCGAATCAATGGCACAAAGTTTGCACAAATCTGTTTGTTAGTAAGCTATGGTTGATCGTAGCTAACTTTAGTAGTCAAAAGATATGTTTAGTTTCCTGTAGTGCAGCGAGCGAGTGTAGCAAATTAAAACTAAATAATGTAAAGCCCTAGGGTCATCAAACATTGACCTTAAGTGTCTATTCGTTTTGGGAACCTTCGCTGAGGTTTATATATATTTCAAAGTGTTCTTACATGCAGTTCTGCCTTTATCCGACTACACGACCTCTGCTAGCGTTGTGGGGAACTAAGCGTAGGCCTACTACGTATTAATATCTGTTGAATTTTCATAATTAATAATCTGTGTGCATTCCTTAAAAAAAAAAACTTGGTCAATACTTTCTACGCAATGGATCATAATAAATTGACCTAAACATTGGAACACGTTCAAGTGACTACCGGTCAGGGATTTTGTGTTTCTGGAGTTGACACTTCCGAGGCCTTCACATCTGCCCATCCCAGTACTTCTCATTCTACGCTACCCCATATGTACAGATACATTTTGCCCTAGCTGACGTGAGTTGGGCGAATTTTCAAACTTAAGTTTATAAAAAGTTTTAGGGCTTCAACCATTTTGTCTATTCACGAAGGCGCTGAATATCTGCATGGGTGTACGAAATATATTAATAGAATTGGTTTGCTCATCAACCTCCAGCCCTAGTTTGCGCTGCTTCGTTACGCTCGCAAAGGGAACACTCGCTTTGCGAGTTTGCACCTCGACCTTGCATCCTCGGCTGATGG
>JAGFPH010003027.1:154435-166579 GCA_018207615.1 Philaenus spumarius
GCAGTAATCGTCATTTTAGAAGGACTGGTTGGAGACTGTTTTTTTTTGAAAGTATACCTACCCAAGAGATTTGCACTGGCAATAACGGAGAAAATGGCTACTGATTACAACACCTCATCCGATAGAATGTCGTTATTATATAAAGGCGAAATGGGGGATATTGAGTTTGTGTAGACTAAATAACATGTGTTGTATAAATATTATAATTATAAGTATCAATAAACAAGTTATTATATATAACAAAACATTCAACTTATTTGCCCTCTTCTTCCCCAATCAAAAATTTTTATTACAAAAAGGATTACTAAAAATTATCTTTTAACATAATAGATCATACTATTAATCCGTCATTCTCAAAGCCGGAACTTGTAAGCCCAAAAATAAATAGTTCACAGAATAGTGAAACTAATTGAGTATACATTGCAAAAGTGTTTATTTCTTTCGAATCGCCTTAAGTCATTAGAAAGTGTATGCGCATATCCCATTAATTGATGGTAAGTGTAACTTGGAGAATTACAACTGTAAACATTTTCTAAGAAAGCTGATTTCGGCTAATTCAATATTTATAGATTGTTATTGTAACGAATCTATTTACTTTCTACAACATTTCACAATATTTTAACGGCGTAAATACAAAAATAAGTTAGTTAGAAACTCAGTGATGTTGACACACTTGTGTATATAAAGGTAGGGCTCACTTTGATTTATCTAACAGTTCCAAGTGAGACAGCTGCTGTATTCCCTCCGTGATCTACTAAAGTGGTAAGTTTTACTTTATCGTTTTTCCAGTATTGTATAGTACTTTATATAAAAATGCCTGAATTATGTTCTCTTTGTAATAAATCATTTGCTTCTAAAAAAACACTTAATGTACATAAAAAATTAGTACATGATAATCAAGGTGTATTATTTAATTGTGAGATATGTCAAAAATCATTTAAATTAATAAATAAATTAAAACGACATTCACTAATACATACTCAGAAAAGTGATGATATGTACAAATGTGAAATATGTAAAAAATCATTTAACAGAAAAGATAATTTAACTCAACACATTAAAACTCATATACTAAAAAAACATGTCTCACAGCCAAGTACTTCACTCAACATTGATGATAACACACCTCAACCCAGCACATCACAGTCAAAACCGGACAATATTTTTATAGAAATAGAAACATCTTTTGAAAGCAGACTTAAAACATACACTCTTAATAAATTCATCGAATTAGTTGTTAATCTACATGGGTTTTTCTTCAATTTGTTAAAACCCCATATCATCAATGTATTAAAAGATTCTTTAGTAACTAATGAAGCAATTAAAGCCAACATTTTTATCGAATGTGAATTTATTAATTTTAAGAAAGAAATGTGTATGCGTAGCTTTAAAACTCGTAACATTCCTCTTTTTCGTAGCACAGATTTGGATGAGTTTTGTAACACACAGCTTTGGAGAAAATCTTGCGTGAAAAAAGCGAATGCGAGTTGAAAGGTTCAGGGTTTATTTTTTTCCAACTTCACAAATTTGAAATAAGGATTAATAAATACAAACCTTTAAGGGGTAGTAAATATATTGAACTCCCCAAAAAAATTAAAAATACACATTCTGTAATAAATGTGCAAAATAGTGATAATTTTTGTTTCAAGTATGCTGTGTTGACACCCTTTGTTGACCCTAATCATGCCAGTCGAATTAATTCATATATGAATAAACCAGAACTCGATATGAAATATAATTGGAATTGTATCGAGTATCCTGTTAAAATTAATGACATCCATAAATTTGAAAAAAAGTCAACAACATTAGTGTTAACATTTTTGGAATTGATAAAAAGGACAATGTATACCCCATTAAAGTTTTTAAAGAAGAAAAAAATGACCATCGCGATCTATTGTATACATGTGAGAAAGGGAATCATTCCCATTACTCATATATATCAAATTTTAACACATTAGTTCGAAACCAACTGACTAAACGTAAGTGTGCAATAGAAGTATGTAAACGATGTTTTGCATATTTTGATGATCGGTATGGAAAAACTAGATTTCAAAAATTAGAAGAACACAGGATGTTATGTGCTATAAATGCACCGTTACGTACAGACATGCCTGTAGAAAAGGAAATACATTTTAAAAATTATAATCGTAGCCACAGAGTTAGATTTGTTGTATACGCTGACTTTGAAAGTATTTTAACCCCGATTGAAGGCCCATTCCCCAACCCCCAACATAAATATACAACTCAATACCAAAAACACATACCATACAGTTATGCTTACCTCATCAAGGATAGTGAAAATGTATTTTCTGAACTTAGAGAGTTCCGGGGCCAAGATACTGCAAAACATTTTATGCAGTCGCTAAAAAAAGATGTAAAGCAAATGAACGAAATGTTGTATGCCAATAGACTTCAAATGTCCCCCCTAACTCCGGATGAAGAGCAATATCACAACAATTCTAAAATATGTCATATTTGTAAAAAGGGTGATTTTCCTGAAACAAATAAAAAAGTCCGCGATCACGATCATGCCACAGGGAAATATAGAGGCCCGGCACATAACTCTTGCAACATAAATTTCCAAGATCAAAGATTTGTTCCAGTGTTTATGCATAATTTGAGTGGATACGATAGTCATTTTATTGTGAGAGAGTTAGGATACGACAGTGAAGAAATTCAAGTCATACCAAATTCTGAGGAAAAATACATTTCATTTTCAAAGACTGTCAAAGTAGAACATGGTAAAAGACAAACAATGCAAATTAGGTTTCTAGACACATTTCGTTTCTTACCTAGTAGTCTGGCTACTTTGGCAGAAAATCTCGGTCCTCAAAATTTCATAAATACTAGAGAAAAATTTTATGAACAGGAGAAATTTAATTTAATGATTAGGAAAGGTGTATTCCCCTATGAATATATCACAGACAATGAAAAATTAGAAGACACACAACTACCACCTATAGAAACTTTTTACAGTCGCTTAAGTAATTCTGACATTACTTGTGAGGATTATTTACACGCACAAAAACTATGGGAAACATTTGGAGTAAAAACTTTAGGTGAATACTCAGACCTCTATCTTTTGGCCGACGTACTAATCCTAACCGATGTTTTCGAACACTTTAGATGCGTATCTTTAAAAACATATAATCTTGATCCTGCATACTATTACACATTACCTGGTTACGCTTGGGACTCTATGTTAAAAGTAACAGTTGTAAAACTAGAACTTTTGACTGATTTTGACATGCATCTCATGTTTGAACAAGGGATTCGTGGTGGAATTAGTCAATGTTGTAGACGTTACTCCTGTGCTAATAATAAAGACTGTCCCACTCGTTTCGACAGTGAAAACCCATCAAAATACATAACTTACGTTGATTCTAACAATTTGTACGGAACTTGTATGGTGCAATATCTACCAACACATGGCTTCAAATTCTTGAACGAATCTGAAATTAGTGAACTAGACGTAATGTCTATATCCGATACAGCCGACGAAGGATACGTCTTACAAGTAGATCTAACTTACCCCGAATCCTTACACAACTTGCACAACGATTTCCCTTTCTGTTGTGAACAAAGAGGAGAGGGGGCTAACAAGAGATTAATGACTACTTTATATGATAAAGACAAATACATTGTTCACTATAGAACATTAAAACAGGCTATTCAACACGGACTTGTGCTAAAAAAGGTCTATAGAGTAATAAAATTTACACAGTCGGCATGGCTTAAGAAATATGTCGATCTAAACACCAGTTTGAGGACAATAGCGACCACAGATTTTGAAAAAGATTTCTATAAATTGATGGTTAATGCTACATTTGGTAAATCTATGGAAAATGTACGTAATCGTATAGATATTCGACTTGTTACTTCAGCAGCAAAAGTGGAAAAATTAGTAGCTAAAAGCAATTTTATAGATCGAACTATTTACAGCGAAAACCTGGTGGGAATTCACTTAGAAAAAACCAAAATGATTCTGAACAAACCGATCTATTTAGGACAGTGTATACTAGATACTAGTAAAGTACATATGTACACATTCCATTATGATGTAATGCTCCCTATGTATGGTCCAGATAGATTAAAACTACAGTATACAGACACCGACAGCTTCATATATGAAATACAAACTGAAGACTTGTATGAAGATATGAAACTAAACATATCATATTTTGACACTAGCAACTATCCGACAAATCACCCCTTGTTCTCAAATTCTAATAAAAAGGTGTTAGGAAAGTTCAAGGATGAAGCATCAGGTAGTGTTATTGAAGAGTTTGTCGGTCTTCGCAGTAAATTGTATGCAGTAAACGTTGCTGGGAAGATCACAAAAAAAGCCAAAGGTATTAATAGAAGTGTTGTTGATAAAAAAATAACTTTTAAACACTACTATGATTGCCTTTTTAATAATAAAGAGTTGTACACTCAAAATAATAGTATACGTAGTTTTCAGCACAATGTATATACTATTGAAACAAACAAATTGTCACTATCAGCTCAGGATACTAAAAGACATATATTAGCCAATAATATAGATACTCTTGCGCATGGACATTTCTCTCTTAGACAACTAAATATTTAGGTTAAATTCATAGAAAAATGTTGTTTAGGTAATTGTTTAATCACACTAACATTTGGAAAACATTTCACATCACGTTTTTAATTTTTTCTGATAGAATATTTATAACAACTTCATTTGATTGCTTTTTGAATGAGTGTAAAGAGGCTTAATTCATGGTAGTTAATACTGGAAATACCATTGAGTAAAACAATAAGAGAGAAAAGTATCTGTGTCAACTTTGGAACGCAAACCGTAATCAAATTAAAGTACTTTTTATAAGACATACTTTGTGATCACAAATATTTGGTATTCATGTTCAGCCTCACATATAAAATAACATCAATGGATAAATCATAATGAAGTCCAAATGTTTACAAAAAAAAAAAAAAAAAAATTCCATCATTGGCATGCCCAACAAATGTTGATCGACGACAGGCCTAAAAATCTGTAAATCAATATTTGATGGTAGAAAAAAAAAGTCATCCACAAAATGTTTGATGTGAATAAAATAACATCAATGGATATTTATCATAATGATGTCTAAATGTTTACAAAAAACTATTCCATCACAGGTATGCCCAACAAATGTTGATCGACGGCAGACCTAAAAATCTGCAAGTCAATATTTGATGGTAGATAAAAAAAAAAGTCATCCACAAAATGTTTGATGTAAATAATTAAATAAATAGTATGTTGATGGTAAGTACTTTTCTTGAATACAATTCTTATAATACTAATAATTGTATTCGAAGTAGACTTGTACAAGAATACATAATATTTGTGATAACTTTATGTATGCACCTACTATTAACGTCTTACAGTCACTATACAATATATATATTTATAATATCTTGAGAGTAATAATAGGTTTAAACCAGCCTTGTTTAAATTCAACACTTTTTTTAACTGTTCGCTTATAACTATTAAAAAAATATATATATTTGTTTCACTAAGTAAATTTATTTATTTAAGATAAAACCTAAATATATAAATTTGTTGAAACCATTTTTGATACAATGAAGGTCCAAAGCCCTTGAAAATTGGTGATGGGACTTATTATTACAAAATCAAGATATATAAATATAATGGAAATTATAAGGTTTTTTTCATAAAATTATGACTCATATTTTTTTCTCTTTCACATAATTTATTTATATATAATACAAACTCACTACATGTATATACAATTAAACAAATCAGATATGAATATATCATTACACAATTCATTTTCATTAAATAATGAAATAAAGTCTCTCATTGTATATCCATTTGCACGAAAATATAAAAAAAGTACACAATATTTACCACACACAGTTGAATAAACACTTTGTAACTTCTGATCGTTGTACACAAACGATATTGAATTGTTTAGAATAAATTGTAGGTGCGAACGAATTCTCGGTGCAATTCCATAACTATCGAAATATTCCAATCTTCCAGTAGAACTTATAAAAATCGCAATCCAATGTGAGCCGGGTCTAAAATGGGGGTCAGTGTTTACAACGAATGCAGAACATGGTCTGGCTAGAAGTGGTAATTGATCTGATGCATAGACTCCAGTATTAGAAATAGGCAGTTGGGACAAACAGTTTTGTATCTCTAGACTATTCATTGTTTAACACAACTTAGTGATTTGGATTAATTCTCTAAACTAGATTATTTTACACTTTACTATCTGTTTTATCCACCAAAATCGGATATAATATTTCGATGTTTATCAATTTCTAAAAAATTATCAAATTCACCATATACGATACAGTTTACAGTTTCAGTCAATGCCGATTCGAATCTGATTTCAACTCGTAAACTTCCATGTCGTATAAGATTCCAATGTGTCATTAAATTTGCTGAGAGGTCGGGTGTTAAATCAAAAGCCATCAGACAATATCCTTTTGGGTAATCATCTCTTGGTATAGCATTTCCATCATTCATAAAATGAATTCCTGTCCCAGAAAACAATGTGTGGTAAGCACGAACATATAAACTGTTGGTTTCATAGTCGGGTTGAATTGGTTTTGAAGGAATTTGAAGCCCATTAATATAAAGCGAAAAGAAATTGGTTTTGTAATGATTAAAGTTGTATGGGTTGGCTTTAAAATCTCCATTGAATGCTTTATTACTAACTAAACCAATAATTACACGTTTTGGTAGCTGACCAAGAAAAATGTTATCTAACGCCTTTCCTTGCACACCTTTAGGGATAGTGAGTGCTTTTACTTCCACCCTTGTGATAGGATATTTTGCAGAACTTATTTCAAGTGTTTTAGTATGTGCGATAAGGACAGAAGGATTAATTTTCATTTTTCTAACAAACAGATTTGCCTCCATTAAGTTTATTTTATATACAGATTCTGATGACATAAGACTGAAAGCATCCCTTGTTCGTATCAGACGAAGACGTAGTTCGACTCCATTTAGAAGAAACTTTTCTTGGTTAAATATGTCACTATGAAGATGTCCTATTAGATCCACAGGTTTACTTAAAGTTGTAAATGTACGTCGTTTTACAAGTCCGCTGTTCCCATCGTTGATATCGTCCAAGTATCCCGGTTTGTCTGAATACCATAATGCAGATGTTAAGTGGGATTCTTTAGCAGTAGACCCATAGTTTAGTAACGTTTCAATATATGATCTATAAGGGTAAGTATTATTCGGTGGAGAAACTAGTTTCTGATTCAAAATATATGTCCAATTGTCCAATCAATGCATGTAGAAAATTATTTACAGGTCCAACCTTATCTGATTCTGTTAAACTTGAACCATCAGATTTTAAGATTTTTACTTTAAAATTTATCATAGTATGTGATAAATCAATATATTCGTCTCCTTGACCGGGGAAAACAAACTCAATTGGTGAATCATCGGATAATGCAGATATTGGCTTATATTGTATCCATTGTCCACTTTCTATACTCGTCTGTGTTGCAGGTATTGTAAATAAATCTAGTTCCGATTTTGTACACTCACAAGATTGTTGGTGTAGAAATGCCATGCTATTAGGAAAAGATGTCCCTTTTCACTTTATTTTTCTTGACCCTTTTCCTAAGGAGTTTTGTAAGAGACTGAGTTGTTACTTTCATCTTCTTCTTTTTATATCCAGATCCGGACATTACTGAATCAATTTTCTTGTCAGCTTTATGTTTTAACGTTCCTGTAAATTCTTTCATTCTATTTTTAAGTGCATATTTAGGATCTCCTGTTTGTACTATGTCGCCTAAAATATTTATTCCAGATTTTAAAGCTTCACGACCAATAGTTTTACTACCATCCTTTATTAATGGTATTATAGTCCGCATAAGACCCCCAAGAAAACTTCCTATCCCATGACCTCTCTGATATGGGGTACCTTTATATACACTAAGTACTCCACCACCAACTTGATGTCTGTAATAAGCTAGATAAGGATCATATAAGTTCATTTGATTCATTGTGATTGCGTCGTTTAAAATGAAGTTTCACACTTAACGTCCCAAACTTGAATGGTAATGGAATGCCAAATGTATCCCTTAAATCAATTTCCAAACTATCAAAATCGGTTCTCAAGATTGGTACATAATGGAGTTTAGAAAATTCAACCATCGAATGCGATGCATATCTATATTTAGACGAGTCTATATTCACAACTCTCAGAAGTTGACTCATAACATCTCCAACATATTGTGATTCTATTATATCACAGTAAATATACATTTGACTTGGTAGGCCGAGTCCTACATTAGCAGGGTATGATGCTATGTTGTTATTAATTAAATCTGTCTCCATGGGATCAAAACCTAACTGCATGGCTAAAGTTGGTGAAAATTCTATTTGTGTCACCTCATCTGATAAAGCTTTTAGTGATACAAGTTGTGAATGTTCATCGAAATCAAATTGTATATATCTACCAATTTGTATATCATTGTTTAAAGCTTCAATAATATTCTTTTCATTGGTATAGTTTCCTGGAGTAAGTTTTAATGGTAGTAGCCCGATTAAAGGATCACTGTTATAAATATATATGTAATTTTTGTCTTCAACGACGGTGAGAAATGAATTTGGATATTGAACTTCAGCCAAAGCAACTTCCCATTCACCAACAAGTTTTATATTACGAGGTAGTTGTGTTTTAAATTTTGTAATAGTATTAGCCGGAAAGTATGACATAGAACTATTACTGGGGAGAGTTAAATAGAATTGATAGTTCATTTTTCAATTTAACTTCAGAAGCTTTTATCCAAGAGTTAAAACTTGAAGGATATCCGAACCAACTCACAAGTACTTTCTTACTAACACCTTTTCCTTTAGAGTTGAGTATTTTATCTATTTTGAAAGTTCGATGTTTAGATATAATTACTTTTTGTAATTCATGTTCATAAAAGTGTCCATCTACTTCAGCCCCGTTCAAATCTTCAAGGTCGTAGAGTGGAATTGGAAAATCTAATATATTCCGTATTTTAAATACTTCTTCACTCCAACTCGACTCATAACCTTTATCAAAATATCCTTTAACTTTTGTAATCCTAACATTATCACCCATTGAATATATTGGTTTACGTGGGTTAATGGATTTATTGTACAAACTATTCCAAACATCGAATTTATTTGATTTATTTACATCAATTGGTTTCATTTTTATACTTCTATGATATGAATTATTGTTAGAACTCTTAGGTTATTGAGAACATCAATATATCTATAAGTATTTTTATGTGTTAAATATCTCCACATCCTAGTTTTTAAAGTACGATTAAACCTTTCCACAACTGCTGCTTTAACATCTGGATTTTTTGTTGTAAAGTAATTAATGTTTTCCTTTTTAAAAAACTTTCTAACTTCTTTCGATGTAAACTCAGTACCTTTATCTGTTTGAAGATTTTTTGGTCTTCGTCCACTATTATTGATTATTTTTTCAAACGCACTTATCACAACACTTCCAGTCTTATTTTTTAAAGGTTCGGAAAATGCATATTTACTAAACACATCTATTACTGTAAGAATGTAATTGTTGTTATCGTTAAATTTCCTGAGTCCCTGCATATCGTTCAAGTCAGCTTGCCACAATTCGTCTATATCATACACAGTATATTGATTTCTTTGGAAATGTTTGCGTTTTTGTTTATGTAGTGTATATGTGTCTTGGGATTGCAGCCATTCTTTAACTTCTTTTTCTTTATATTTATTTTTCACAGCTTTTACAAGCGGTTTGGCTCCCGTGTAACCAGTAGGATTCAGTGAATCGTAATAAAATTTACTAAGTATATTCTCCATATTATAATCTAAAAGTACTCCACTTTTTCTTATGCGGGGTTTCAGGTGTAATTGGTAGTCTTTGTGGTCTGCGTAGTGGTGTAGAGGGCGAACTCTCAGTTGTAGATGTAGATGGTTCTATCTGCTGTTGGTTAATTAGAGTGGAGCCGTTTGCGTTTATCAAATTGTGTGTTCCGGTCTTCGGATAACTGAACAATGGATCCAGTAGTTTCTTATGCGTATGTTTTATACCATCTTTGGTACTTTCTAAGTGGTTTAAAACATCATCTTTAGACGAATCTATGTAATCACGACGTCTAGGATTTGTTATAAAACTTCTGGGGACATTCATTTTCTTTAGTGCATTTAGAAATTGTTGCCAGCCATTTGGGTTTGATGTTTTCCTATGTCTAATCGAATCATTAATAAGATCAATAATATTTGATGAGGTAATTGGTATGCCTTCTATTTTAACAACACCAAATGAGTCCCATGAAATTAGGTTCCCTCTTTCAATCCTTTTTAACAAATTTGCTGCATCTTGTTGATAAGTTCGAGGTATTGATTCCAAAATTTCTTCATGTGTAACTCCAAATCGTAGTGGTATAGTTTGATTCAAAACCTCCCTCTCTATTTTATTAGTACCACTATCTGTTTCAACTATTGATATTTGAAGTGGTGATCGCTCTTGATTGGTGAAATGTAAATATCTTTGTAATATTTGTTGATATTGTAACCACTTTTCTCTGTCATCAAGATGTTTTTCATTCAACAACTTTAACATATCCTTATCTAAATCACTAAATGTAGAAGTAATATGTTGATTTTTTTGGAACTTGTGTAGACTTTCTTGAGGTATTAAAATCATTTTTTTAACATTCTCCATTTTTTCAACTAACTATGTTGTGTACAACACTTTGCAATATCGTACTTAGTAATATTGGTAGCAAAGCACTTCCACCTTTTTGAATTAAGATTTGCTTTTTCTTTTTCCACGACCCACCTCTTTTAACAAGATTTCTTAATATCTGTTTATGTCGGGACAAATTACACTTTTGTTTTTTACTAACTGGGACGTTACCATTTAACACGTTTAATGCACACTCACAGACTGTTTGGATTAATCCGTTGTCGGCTACTTTTATTATCTCTTTCCTTTCTTTAGGAGTCAATAATGAAAGAGCCCTAACCATATTGGAATACTTTTTAGCCCTTCGATTCATGTTGAGTTACTAACCTTTTTTATGACTTACATTACTTTATATATATATTTTTTTATACTATCACCTATATTACAGGAAAATAAATTAATGTTGAGGTATATAATAATGAAGTATTTTGTTTTAAAATGTGTTTATTTCTTTTTTGGTACATATACATAATTATATTCATCAGATGGAAATATTGCGGTTCTAAATCTTATTTCATCAGGAGTTGCTTGTTTCATATCCATTACCAGGTATCCGTGTGGTTCAGAGGTTGCATCATTAAATGCTTCTTGAATGAATTTTGGATTTTCTGGATACATTTGTTGGGCTAAATGTCGAATTTGAGCTTTATCTCTAGGGTTTTTAAAGCATACAATGTAATGAGCGTTAAGTGATATATCACGTTGTCCCTTACTTTGATGAAATAGATTTTGAGTTATAAAAAAAACACTTATATTTTTATGGTGACATCCTTTAGTAAAAAGATCCACAACCCGACCGTCTGACTCTCGCATTAAATCGTCTATTATGATTAAGTTCGGTGAAGTGCCACTAAAGTCGTTCATATTTGGAATACCTTCTTTGAATATTACATTTGGAATATTATACGACGGTTGCCATTCTGAATAGTGCCAGTAAATATTTTCAAAGTCAACATTACACATTGATTTTATATGTTTTATAAAATTCATGACAAATTGCGACTTCCCACATCCACTAGGACCTGAAATTATTGCTGCAAATTGATGAATCCATCTAGAGTCCATTTTGACTACTGATTTTTTTTTTTAGAGATGAGACTTTTTATAAGCACAATAGAAGATGAGTATAAAAATGTATGTATACAATGTTATACACTTTGGGGTCGTGCTTGTATGTTAAAAGTACATATCGGAAAGCTTTAGGTTTATGGATGATGGTGAAACCTTGTGTTAGGATTTCAAAAATAAAAGATAGTTGTTTTCAACTTTAGGTTTATATGGGGGTGGGATTTATTTTGAGTCATGGATCCACCTGCGTTAAAAGAGAGAGTTGATTTTAGTCTTAGGTTTATAGGGGAGAGGGTAACCTTGGGTAAAGTTTAAAAAAGGTGGGGGTTTGGATTTATTTTTAGTCATGGATCCAGCTGTATTAAAAGAG
>JAGFPH010003028.1:5651-23424 GCA_018207615.1 Philaenus spumarius
AAATTTTTAGGTCTTTGTGGTCATTTTTTCGTATTCAAAAAAATATAATAAAATGGTGGTGCAATTTACGATTACACAGTGTTGAAAATTTGAACTCCGTTTTCCGAAAGTTTACTTTTTCCATGTTTGGGTGTACTTATGTTTTAATAAGATCTAAAGCATTAGGCCTAGGCCTTTGAAATTTTTACCACTTTATCTTCGATATATTTAGAAGATTTTCGGTTATGGAAAACACTATAGCTATAAAAATACTAAATTAAAATTTTTTTATAATAATAAAAAATGTTTGAAAAATATATTTTTAAATATAGGCTTAAACTTATAAATTTTTTGTTAAAAAAAGCACATGGTTTTCCATAAACAAAATGTATCTTTATATTATAGGCTACAAAATATTAAAAATATTATTCAAATTGGTTAAAAAACAAAAAAGATATTCAAAATTTTAAAAAACTTTAAAAATGAGAAAAAAATCAAAATTTGAGTTGAAAAATACATAAATATGCGGGGAAAATGTTTCTCCCCCCAAATCATTCTTTTTAGTTGTACTAAACTGTATAAAAATCAATTTAAAGGTTAAATCCTAAAAATACAAAAAAGTATGTTTATAGTGGCGGATCGCCTTAAAAACAACAGACTTTATCTAGTCCTACCTAACTATACTGACGGGGATTTTTAACTCGGTAAATGTGTACAATTATGAGGATTATAAAACTGTAGGCCTAGTTGTTAAAATTTTATATTTATGTACGTTATTATATATTTAACTAAAGAAAGATAAAGATGTTTTTTAATTGCTTTTTATTTCATATTGATGGATTAAATGATTTAGAAGTTGTCAATATTATAGTGATGAAATTATTAATCAAATATAATACTTTTATATGTTGTACGAATGTTTCCGAAGCTAAACTATTAGGTTCTTCTTTAAATTTGTATAAACGTTATGAATTTATGATAAAACGTTGTATTTATATACAGTTTATAATCTCAAAGCAAATATTATAACTTATTATAACATACATTAGTTCTATAACTCTTATTTAAAACCCTTTGGCTCCCGACGTCCGACATATCGGACGTTGTTAGTATTCCCGTTGAATTCTGACATCCGAAAATTCGGACGTTGCGTGTATGTGCGTTGAATCCCAACGTCCGAATTTTCGGACGTTCAGAAAAAAATCATATAAAATACAAATCATTAGTGAATCTATGTTTATTATATATCAATGGAATCGGAAAAACCCGTTCTATTTACCTCTATGATCTTTACTTACGTTATAAATTACCTCTATGTGCACTACAACGACGAAGATAATAATTGTGATAGACGTGGCTGTGCTTTTGTCATCTGTCAGATAACTTTATTTGTCTGCTATTTTTGATTATGGCCTATATATTATGTTGCGGTACGTGATTGTTTTAAGAATTTTTAGTTATTTTTATTGTGAATTGTGATTATGAAGAGAGTACATTTAGTTGTAGTGACGTGTATAGCCTTATGACTATATACGTACAACTAACCGCATAACTGAAAAACTTAATAAACTATTTTTCAATATATAGTAATGAAATTTGAGGTTTTTGTTAATTTTTAAGTGTAAAATTATAGTATGTGGACAAAATTGTTCTAGATATTTTTTTGGGTCGTTTTCAAGAATAAAGTAAAACAAAAATTAAAATTATTTTTCTGGCAAGTAAAAATTAAAAATATTTCATATTTAACATGATTTTTCACTTACTTTTAAAAGGTTCTCTACTTTATAGAACATTTCATTCCAAACAAAATAAAAAAATAATCATCAAAATTGATCAGTAAATAGATTTAATACATATTTTTTTGAGAAACACTGAAAATTTGCTGAATTGAGCCTGTGATTTTATGCAGATAGGCCTACATAACAGATAATGGTTGGGAGTTTTGGAACGTATACAAAATTGGATGTCGGGAGCCAAAGGTTTAAAAAAATCAACTTCACAAGAAATTGAAATTATAATGACTGAAGTTGTAACCATAACCCCAAAGTATAATCGACACTGGGTTTATCTAAGTATTACAGATGATGGGTGAAATCAGCTGTTGTATTATATATTACTCACTTACGTACGGACATCACTCGCTTTTATAGGAGTTTATTTCTCTTAGTTTTACTTACATCACAAAATTAGATTAAACGGATAAACCAATAACTAATTCAAACTATACAAGCCGGCCTAGACAAATTTAGGTAGAAACAACAGACTTTATCCAGGACTACCTATATAACTATGCTGACGGTGATTTTTAACTCGGTAAATGTGTACAATAATAGAGATTGTAACACTGTAGACCTACTTGTTAAACATGTTTATGTACATATGTTATTATATATTTAAAGAAAGATAAAAATACTATGTTTTAATTGCTTTTTATTTCATACTAGTGGACCCAGCAATGCTTCGCTATTGCTTGATTTAATTTAAAGGGTAGTTATTCCATTATTACATTGACAAGTAATCGAATTGCAAAATGATTTTTATACCACAAACCATTAGGCCTATAGATAATACGGTAAAACTTTTGTTTGCTTTTACCAAATCTAAAACAAAACGGATAGTTGTGAAGAATTGTAAAAATCCTGATTTTAAATTACCCCAATTGGTTGCAAATAAACGTGTTTTGGTTCATTGTAGGCCTAACCTAAAAATATGTTCAGTTTTTGATTCAAATCAGCTGTTTTGTATATAATATGTAACAACCTATATTTGAATTAAATTAAAATATAGTAAGCGTTAGTTGACTTTTGTTTTTGTTTGCTTTAAGTTGGTCAATCTAACCTAAAAAGTTGTTGGTTTTGAAGAATAATAAACTGATAAATAAAGTTGCTATGGTAATGAATGTAAACAAACATGACGGGTTGCTGAGCTTTTTATACGAACAGCTGTTCTTGTTATCTATGGTCTTAGTCCATACAAAAAAGTATGTTTATTTTTTTCCAAGTTTGAAAATTTTTCGGGAAACTTTTAAATTTTTTCTTTATATAAGAACATAGTTCGGACTATTACGAACATTTTAAAACAAAAAATATCCAAATTGCTCCAGCCGTTCTTAAGTGATGCGCTTACAAATGAACAACAATTCATTTGTATTATATAGATTGTTAGATCAAATGATTTAGAAGTTATTAATACAGTATTATAGTCAAGAAATTAATAATCAAATATGTTTATATGTATTCGAAGATGTACGAATGTTTCCGAAGTTAAACGAATAGGTACCTCTCCTTTAAATTTGTATAAACGAATGTATTGACGATAAAAGGTTATATTTATATGCAGTTTATAACCTCAAAGCAAATCTTATAACGCATTATAGCATACACTAGTTGTTGTATAACTCATATTTAAAAAAACCAACTTCACAAGAAATTATGATTGAAGTTGTAAACATAACCTTAAAGTATAATCTACGGTTTTGTCTAAGTATATCGTTACAGATGGTGGGAAATCAGTTGTTATATTATATGATACTCACGTACGGACATAATACGCTTTTATAGGAGTTGATATTTAAAGTTAAATTTATATTATTAACAGTTTCTTTATTTACGCAAAGCAAATTGTGGTATATTTAAAAGGCATATTATGTGACTCCTGACTTATCGTTGAACAAATAGAGTGACGCGTGATATGTTTCTCGAAGTTCAAGTAAAAACACAGATTCCATAAGCATTGGAAGAATATTGAGATCGTTATTTTTTGCTTAAGTTGACATTTGGGTTTGTGACTGCTCTGTTTACCATTTATTTCGCCATATGGTATACGGGAATAAAGTAATAGGTATTTATTTAAAACCTTTAAATTTATTAAAAACCCATATATGCTATCCAGGTAATATAAAAAGATTGAATGAAATATATGTATTTCCATTCCAACTTTGCGACCAACACTGTTGGGTACAACTTTTGTTGAAATGTGAACCTAGCTTAAGGCTCACGCGGTCCTTGGTCCCACTCGAAAAACACGCTTTGAGATTTTGCCCATCGGCCTTGCGGATTCGGGTTATGAGCTTAGCTTCGCTCACAGCGTACAAACTCCGTTGGCCTTGGACCAGAAGATACCCCCACGGTATTTGAACCGGGTGCTTTTATGGTATTTTACGTTTTGATCGATTTTGGGGTAACCAAGCTAGCTATAAGGTGTAAAAAAAACAAAATGTGCAGAATACTGGGAGTATCGTCGACACACAAAGCATTGCGTGCTTCGCACGCCAAACCCCGTGTTGAGTGTATCTTCAATACACAATACATTGCGTGCTTTGCACGCCAACTCCGCGGTAAAAACCACCACGTGGCTTTGAACAGGATACTTTTATGGTATTTCACGTTTTATGCGATTTTGGGGAACCAAGCAAGCTATAAGGTCGAGTAAAAAAAAGGGCTATAACATCCTTCATTTATATTTGTAGAAAAAACTTTTTTTTTATTAATTCTCGTACGAAAAACTCAAAAAATAGTTACTTATAGACCGAAAAACCGAAAAACTTCCTTTCGGTATTTGGATTTGTTTGCCTAACGAACTCGTCCGAGCTACGCAGACAACCAACGTTTGCACCTAATTTGGACCAAATCAAACTTAAAATGCGCTAGAGTGCGAACACATATATACATATATATGTACATTTTTATAAAATATTTTTAATGACACTCCAAAACGTGACCTTTGGACCATGATCGGTGCTCATTTATTACTCCCGACCTTACGTCTTACCATAAGGGTCACTGCAATAGCTCATCTTTCCTTTGGAAATTCGCTGGTAAACAAGTCAAATTAACTATCCCGTAAAATTAAATCAGTTATGCGTTACCTCCAGTAATTATAAAAGTTGCAATCCATTGTACTTCAGCAACTTAAAACAATGTCGTTGCAACAAAAATCAATTCCAACTTAAGCTGGGAACAATGACCGCATGAATATTAATCCTCCAGCAAAGACCCATTCAGCCTTTTGTATTCTACCAGTTACGTTGTCGTTCTTCTGATATTATCATGTCATTAGGATCAGCGATCCCATAACAAAGCAATTTGGCGTTCTTATATTGCGGACAGTATCGATATTTTAAACGCCGAACACAAAATCTCACAACAAATTCGTTTACTAACTTCAAACGCGTTTTAACGATAATGTCGCCATCCTCAGTGACACGGTTACACGGGATACAGTAACCGAACTATAACTGAACTAACAGTGTAACAACGCACCGTATGTATACAAAACCAGACAAATGTGGCCTAACCAGGAGAGGCGCAACCCACAGGGGGCGGATCATAAAACCATGCAAAGGCGTCAACCACAACCTATCCCAGATAGCACAAGATATTTAATAGATATATATTATTGTTGTTAGATATGTCTGTAGATATAATATATATTTAAACTAGGATAATAATTAATGTATGTAGACTTCAATAAATGTATCATAGACTAGCTGACCCGGCGTTGCCCGTGGTTGTTAGTATTTTCAGTCTTTTTGACGTAATTGTTTTCTTTTTAAGTGTTCGTTGAATACCCGTGCGTATCCTACTGTGGTCATGAAAAAAAGGATACGCTATTTAAGAAAGCACTGAAAATTGTATTCCTGTAAACTACTATCTAACATGAAAAAGCTTTAAATATATCGTTTTAATTTATAGTTTTTACTAATTTTGACTTTCACTTAATTTTATTGACAATGTTGAGAGCACCTACAGCCTAAAAGGAAGCTACGTACCAAATTTCATTCCAATTCGTTCTTATAGGGATTTTTAGTAACTTTGACCCCCCCCCCAAACCGCCCTAAAATTTCGAATTTTTTTTAACCCTTTCTTAGGGAGGGGTTTAAATTAGCTGGGGGTCGTAGAAAAGATATTTGAATCACTTTGTAACATCCGCGTTAATTTAGGATGTAACAAACTGGTTCAAATAGAGTTTGTAATTTTAAATGTATATGCCTAATTAGTATAAGATATTGTTTAGTATTTAAATATACAATTATATATCAAAATAAAGCTACGAATGTGATATTTTAATAGCATCTAGTTTAATTCAGATTGTTTGTTTAGTTTTCAATATAATATGTTTAAACTCGTGTATGTTTATGGTTAGGCATGATGTCAAATAATTTGTTTGTTATTATTATTATTGATAGCGAAAATATATTTTGAAAAGTATTAAAATTTCATAGTTATGATATATTTTATATAAACAATATTTTAAACAGCATATCTCTAAGTAGGCCTATATAGATATTTAATAACCAATGTTTGAGTTGAATTATAATTCTGTAAGCATTTTTCGTTGATTTTTCCTTGTGTTTGTTTATAGTTTTTCAATCTAACCTTAAAAAGCTGTTAGTTTTGAAGAGTATTAAAGTGATTATAAATTTGCTAAGTAATGTAGCTATGGTAATGATTGTAAACAAACATAACGTGTTGCTAAGCTTTTTATACGAACAGCTGTTTTTGTAAGCTATGGATTTGAGTTCATACAGTAAAGGCTGTTGAGTTTCTTCCAAATTTGAAACTTTTCGGGAAACTTTTCAAATTTTTCTTTACGTATAAACCTTCTATGAACTACTGCAAACATTTTAAGACCAAAATTAGTCAAATCGGTCCAGCCGTTCTCGACTTTTAGCGAGACTAACGAACAGCAATTCATTTTTATATATATAGATATCTACTTATAAATGTTTGATAGATATTTGTATATAAATATCTCAGAGATATCTATATATATCTGTATATATAGTATAAATATCTAAAGATATATACAGATACTAGCAGACAAGAACGGCGTTGCCCGTGGTGGTTGGTATTTTCAGTCTTTTTAACGTAATTGTATTCTTTTTAAGTGTTCAGTCAGTGAGTGGTATTTGGCTTTTATATATATTTATATCTTAAATAATAAAAGCACTATTGTCATAATAATAAAAGATCTGAAATTATGATTTTAGTAACTTTGATCCCCCCCAAACCCCTCCTAAAATTCATTCCAATCTGCTCGGTAGTTTTGAAGAAATCGTGATTTAATAACTTTGATCCCCCAAAACCCACTAAAATTTCGATTTTTTTTAACCCTTTCTTAGCGAGCGCCTATGGCCCTAGAGGAAGCTACATACCAAATTTCATTCCAATCTGTTCGGTAATTTTGGAGAAATCGTGATTTAGTAATTTTTACCCCCCAAGCCCCCCTAAAATTTCCAATTTTTTAAAACCCTTTTTTAATGAACACTTATGGCCCTAGAGAAACCAATATACCAAATTTCATTCCAATCCGTTCGGTAGCTTTGAAGAAATTGTGATTTAATAATTTGATCCCCCCCAAACCCCCCTAAAATTTTGAATTTTTTCAAATCCTTTCTTAGTAAGCACCTAGAAAGCTACATCCCAAATTGCATTCCAATCCGTTCGGTAGTTTTGAAGAAATCGTTTTTTAATAACTTTGATCCCCCAAACCCCCCTAAAATTTCGAAATTTTTCAAACCCTTTCTTAGTGGACACATATGGCCCTAGAGAAAGCTACATACCGAATTTCATTTCAATCCGTTCGGTAGTTTTTGAGAAATCGTGATGAGTGTGCCAGTGAGTGAGTGAGTGGTATTTCGCTTTTATACATATAGATCTATGAATGTAGTGTAGATATCTATGGTTAAATCTATGACGGATGTATTTATTTAATCTGCGAACGTTGACTGCAGAAGTAGGATACTATATAGTCAAGCCAGCAGCTGTTGTGAAAAATAAAGCAACCGACTCCTATAAAAGCGAGTGTACGTCTTTGCGCGCATAGGTACATACAAACGTACGTGAGTAACATATAATATAACAGCAGATTTCACCCATCACCTGCAAATACTTAAACAAACCCAGGGTAGATTATAGTTTGGGGGTAAACATTTAGTAATATTTATAGCAACACATATATGGGTCGTATAACTGTAATTCTCTTCCATTTTAAAAATACTTTACACAGTTAGTCAAAATTCAATTTAACGTCAATTTAAAACGGAACAATTTCACGAAGTCGATTCCCTACGCAAATGTAATTACATCAGCCCACCGTCCTCGTTCGGTTCGATTTGTTTACTAAATAATTATTGAATGTCAAATACAATTTGCGATCTCTTCTACCGTTTAGCCGAAGTGTCCCACTATCGGTGTTTACTTGTCCAAACATTGTTTACGGCAGGACCGCAATATGTAGGCCATGCTTGTTTACACTGTCTGTTGAAGCTTTATTCACATATATGTTCACTTTTTGTTTACTGGTGGAGATATATTTGAAACGGTAACAATTCGACCGTGTTTTGTAAGTAGTGGTTATCTGGGGAAATCGGCATAGGTGGAAAAAATTTGCATAAATGAGCTAAATTATTGTATCGATTTACGTAATACTAGTGGACCCAGCAATGCTTCGCTATTGTTTGATTTAATTTAAAGGGTAGTTATTCCATTGCATTACATTGACTTAAGTAATCAAATTAAAAAATGATGTTTAGGCCACTTAAGAATATACTACACAAATTTAGATTTATTCTTTGTAAACCTTTGTAAAAATATACAGTGCAACACAAGCCAACCCGCATATTGGGTGTATTTTCAATACACAAAGCATTGCGTGCTTCACACGCCAACCCAAATTTTGGGAGTATTTGCAATACACAGTGCATTTTGGGCTTCGCACGCCAACCCCCGAATTGAGAGTATTTCAACACACAATGCATTGCGTGCTTCGCACGCCAACCCTCGAGTTAGGAGTATTTTCAATACATAGTGCATTGCGTGCTTCGCACGCCAATTTTAAGCCTACGTCCTATGGACGCGCATTTGCGTTCGCTTTAAAATATTAGTGATTATTACGTAGAAAGGATCAAAAATAAAAAATAAAGTTAATTTCTACTCATTTAGGCTATAAATATAAAAAATAAAAGGTCAGCTCCTAGCTTAGGAAATACGAAATTCGCGTAGCAGTGAAGTGTTAAGGGTGAGGATGAACAAGGCCGACTGTACTACCTTGGGTTAAAGCATGTTTTTTTTTCTCCAACTATGCCCTTTCCCCACACCCCCGGCCCATCGCGCCATAACGAGGCCAAGTGCTAGGATTCACACCAATATCTGTACTGTTCGCCCAATATTTACTGCCATAATATTTGACTTGATGCATATTGAAATGCAAGTATTGCAACGCAGTATATCAAAAACAATCGATAAATCACATTTAGCAATAATCGATTCCACTGTCAGACGTAACTAATATATGGCAGCTAAATGTGGAATTTACTAATTATTATTTTACACGATTTATCAAAATCAAGTAAAACTGTTCTGACCGATTCTGATGGGCATTTCCTGGCTACCATACAGATATAAATCGACTAATGTGAAAACAGGACGTTGCGTTCAGTCGACGCTGCAGATAACAATGGTTACAGAATATGATACGTTTGTTTCTTGTCTGTACTAATATTTAAAGAGGTACAATTTGTTTGTATGTATGTGGTAATCTCTGGAACTACTGAACCGATTGAAAAAGTAGTTTTACTAATAAAAATCTGCACTATCCCTGAGTAACATAGGCTATAATTCAATTAGATAAAACATTTTTTTATTTCAATACTTGTAAATTTAGTCGGAGAAAATCTTAGGTTAGGTCCACACTGAAAACCAACACATGCATTTAAATAGCATGTTTGCTCCAATATTTTCATTAATAGCTGATTTGAAACTTTGAAGCAATTATTTGTACTTCTAACTTTTAGGTTAGGTTTGTATTAAAGTGTAGACTTTTAACCTTTATTATAACTGCTCTTGTAAAATATACGAAATAATTTTGATTTGAACATTTAACATTATATACCTACACATTTGGGGTTAGCTTTGGGGTTGTTATTAATCCTACACCTTTATTATAAAGAAAACATAACATGAGTATGAGTATAGAAGGTTTCAACGGGGTTGGCGTGCGGAGCACGCATGGATTTCTCCTAGTGATATTATAAAGATGTCAAATGTGTTTGTTTTTTTTTTTTTTTTTTGTTTGCTTGTATGTAGGGGCTGATCTCTGGAACTACTGAACCGTTTGACAAAAATAGTTTTACTAATAAAAAGCTTCAATATCCATGAGTAACACAGGCTATAATTCATTTTGATAAAAACATTTTTTATTTCAATATTTGTAAATTTAGTCAGAAAAAATTCTTAGGTTAGGCCTAGACTGATGAATATAGCTACCAATTGTATGAAATAACAGATAAAACAGCTGTTTGCTCCGATATTTCCATTAACAGCTGATTTGAAACTTTGAAGGAATTATTTGTACTTCTAACTTTTAGGTTAGGTTTTTATTAAAGTGTAGACCTGAACCTTGCTGGTTCTTTTAACCTATATTATAACTGCTGTTATAAAATATACGAAATAATTTGATTTGAACATTTAACATTATTTACCATCTTAACTTTAGGGTTACTTTAGGGTTTAACTTTAGAAGTACAAATAATTGTTTTAAAGTTTGAAATCAGCTGTTATTAAAAATATTGCAGCAAACAGCTATTTTATCTGTTATTTCATACAATTGGTAGCTATATTCATCAGTCTAGGCATAATCTAAGCATTTTTTCCACTAAATTTAGAAATATTGAAATAGAAAGTGTTTTTATCAAAATGAATTATAGCCTGTGTTACTTAGGGATAGTGAAGCTTTTTATTAGTAAAATTATTTTTGTCAATCGGTTCAGTAGTTCCAGAGGTTAACCCCTACATCAAAAAAAACATGTTAATCAACAAGGTTAATCAAACAAAAAAAACATGCAAACAAACGAATTTTGCCTCTTTATAATATCACTAGGGAAAACCCCTGCGTTCCAACCCCTGATTTCAAACTTTAAAACAATTATTTGTACTTCTAACTTTTATGTTAGGTTTTTATTAAAGTGTAGACCTGAGCCTTGCTGTTTCTTTTAACATTTATTAAACTGCTATTACAAAATATTCAAAATAATTTGATTTGAACATTTAACATTATTTACCATCTAAGCTTTGGGGATATTATTAATTAATCCTACACTTTTATTATAAAGAAAATATAACATGATTATGTGTATAGAAGGTTTCAACGCAGAGTTATCCCCTAGTACAATATAAGCTTACTTACTGTATATAGCAAATTGACTTGGTGTTTCAACGCACAGCTAATAACATATCAAGAGCAGATGAGCTTCTTGCAAACATCAAATGTTTACAGTTGGAACCAATTTAGCTTCGATAAACCACCTTATATGTAAATCAATTGTGGTGGCGTTTTAGCTCCATGTTGTTCAACTATGCAATTGTAGAGTATAACTATATTCTACATTCTTATATAGTTAAAGCTTTACTTCTTACAAAACACATAGTCATAAACAAAAAAACTTAAATTTTAAAAATTATTTCAATAATAAAACAAAAAATAAACGGTACCAGAAACTGGCACATACTTTCTCATAGACATATTTAAATAATTAAACAGATTCACTGTGACTTCATAGTTGTAGGTGGGGTAGGAGAGGTGATTTATTAAAGTAGGACATTAACTAATAAGTATTATTATTATTAGTGCTATTGTGTATTGTTTTATTTAAGTGTTGAGTCCTACACCTGACGAAGCCGGCTGTGAACGGCGAAACAGCGCTGTAGTGTAACTACAAAAATATCAAGAATTGCTCGGACTACTGTATAAGGTAAACTATATATTGTATATATATCAGCAATTCGTAAAAAGCGAATAAACTTTATAAACCTTCACGGTATTATAAAGAACATAATATTATTATTATCTAGAGAGAAAACTATTCGATCGATTTCGAACAAATTTGCACCAAACACGTCAATTAGGCCTGTATAGATGCACGAAAAAAAGTTTTGAAAATTATTGAAAAACAATCCCCTTTACGGCCAAAATACCCCCAAAAATCAGTTAATATTTCTAGCTAAACGAGAGTTTTTAGAAAGATGCGGTTTTTTTGCATATGGTAGGGTACATTAACGGCTACAAATAAGCCAAATTTGATCAAAATCGTTAGAGCCGTTTTTTGTAAAAATATAATAACTGATATTTTGGGGTGGTTTGCCAAAAAGGTGGGTAGTTTTTCAAAACCGTTTTTCGTGCATCTATACAGGCCTACTTGACATGTCTGGTGCAAATTTGTTTGAAATCGATCGAATAGTTTTTGCTCTACTTTGTATACATACAGACAGATGTACATACAGAGTGACATTTTGTAAAAACCACTTTTTTGGACTAAGGTGGTCCCAAAATGGATATTTCCACAAAAATCTCAACATCGATTTTTTTGCGATCACTATACTTTCCCTATACTATAGTATAGTGAGAAAGTAAACATTTCAAATAATTAATTACGTATTTTAACCTAGTAGCATGAATATAAAGTTGCAACCAAACAGTTCTACAAAACTAAAAACTAAACTACAAATAATAGTTAAGTTAAACAATAATAATTTTTTCCTTTAATTAATATGATAACAGTTAAGTTAAAGATAATAACTGCAAATGTGCGTACAATATTGTTGTTTTTAATGTGTTGGTATAGAATGCCGGGTTGAACAAACCAATTATTACACATAACTCAACTATTATCCTTCATCCGATTGTTCTAAAAGTTACACCGTCCTATAGAGAATTAAAAGGGCTACAAAAAAGGTATTTTGAAATTTTTTTTAAATGTACGGTTTTTGGGTAGTTCAGGATTGAAATTTTGAAACCTACGTAAGTATATAATTGCTTGTATTTCTTGACAGAGATTATTGCTAGGTTAAACTTCATGTCAAGTTTAAACTCAATCGGTCAATAATTATTTCTCTAGGTATGAATTATTATGTAAAAAAATTGGCGGATATCTGGAAAACATCTGGATATTGAAAGTATTAAAGAACCAATTTGTTTGGAGTGTTCAACTATCTAAAACATTATTGTTAATTTAAAGTAGGTATGTAAAATTAACCGAAAACGTTAGCGCACTCTGCTCATTTTATTCTTTGATTATAACATGTGCTTGACATTTTATGTTCAAAGTCGTCAGGAGGTTCATGTTCAATTTTTGGATTACATACTTTTTCAAATTCGTTTTCACAAAAACAGCGTTAAAAAGAAATACAACTTCTAGAACCTTACTGGGGCCTTTTCTGTTATATCACCGCATTTACAAACTATTTTCTATTCTCAAACTATTTTCTATAGAATGAGGATTAATCGGGAATGTCCAAATAACTATAACTACCTACTCCTTAAAGATATAAGGAAGGAAGTTTAAAGTTTTTGTTGATATTAGATAAGGGTTATCGCAAACGCCTAACTCGCGGGGATTAACTTTACTATTCGACACTAGCCTAATATTTTTGCAGACAACGACGATGTTTTACATTTGACTGTTAAATGTAGAATACAGGTAAACATACTGTGACTAAATAGGTTAGGTTAGAACCTTCTAGGTATTTTTTTATTATTATTTGTAGTTCTATCCCGATTAATCCTCATTCTGTAGAAAATAGTTTGTAAATGTGGGGATATAACAGAAAAGACCCCCTTACTGGTTTTAAACCTGCTAATTTGTATTTACTAACTAGTGGAACCGGAAATTATTCGCTATTGCTTGATTTTAGTATATACTATTATTTCTGTGAACAGTATACCTCGCTCGTTGAAATAACAAGGTGTGGTTTTGTGCTTAGGTTAAAAATACTGTGCCATTAAGGAAGTAACCACAACTCACTCACAGTCACAGCGGCCACACTGACATAGCGCAGAAAAGAGCAAGACAGCACGTAGTGCTCTCTCTCTCTCCCTATCCATAAAAGTATAAGGTTTTATGAAGGCATCTAAAGAATAAACGTATAAAAACATGGTTAAAATTTAAAACAACTTGGACGATTTTTATCAAATTTGAAGTTTGCGGCCTTTTTGTGAGCTTACCGTTAGAGATACGCAAAAAATCAAGGAAACAATTTTGTAGAACATCAAATTTGCTACTCGCAAAATGATTTTGGTTTTTAAATTCGACTTACGGTTAAGCCAAAAATTGGCTTTAGAAACAAGCTGACACTGAGAGAAACGGTGCGGCCGCCATTTTTGTTTTATTTAAGGGGTTAAAAAATTAAAAAAAGGAAAAACCCATACATATACATCGCTCGGCCTAGAAGTAAGGAACATTCATGCACAAAATCATGACAATCGGTCAAGGCGTTTGGCCGTAATCGTGAGACACACAGACGAAACCGAACTGGCAAGCTAAAACGGAGACCTTGCTTTTCTCGGTCAATTGTATTTCACAACAAACAGTTTTTTTTTTTTTTTTTTGTAGATTAGAAACAAAATCAAAACAAACACAAACTGAAAAGGTGTATGTTGTTACATAATTATTTCAAATAAAACAGCTGAGCCAAAATGGATCAACGCACATTACTTGAAAGCATTTGAATTTATTACCATACCAATCAAATTGGTAAATTTATAATCAGGTAATTATTCTGCACAATCCATTGCTTTTTAGGTTAAAATTTACGAAAAATACTTACTAAATAATAATTCAAACACCTATCACTAAAGCCAACTTTATTCTTTAATAGGCCTATTTGACCAGTTTGAAATACTACTTCACGGTGTCACAAGTTGAGGGCTTTAAGATTTTAAAAACAATTTTTTAAGTTAGAAAACTTAGAATATCCAAATGTATAAATTCTTTTCTCTTCATAAAAACCATAAGGTTTGTCTCTTACACTCATAAACTATGGATTCAAACCACATACCTTAAGCTTATGATTTAAATGTCCGGCGAGGGACACCTAAAATTAGGCTAGGCGCATATTGAGACGCGAGTGAGATGACATGACGCGACCTGCATGACACGATCGTGCCAAACGCGTCGCGTTGGGGAACGCATATTGCAACGTAGTTGTTCCCGACTCTCGCCCAGAGAGAAGACAAGTTTATTTTCATTAATTTTATTTGTTAAAATGTTCAAAATGAATGATTCACAAATAAAACTGTGGTTATCAGATCTAAGCTCAGAATCTGATAATAGGCCTATAGCAGCCACTGAGATTATAAATATATTGGTCATTGAAAATTATACAGAACATGTCGTCAATACAATTCTATTTTCTCTAAACATATTTATCCAATTTACACGAAATTTGAAATAAATTTAAACATTTAATATGTATAAATACAATATACAAAAATGATAGCTCTACTATAATATTCAAATAAATAGGCCAGCAACTTTACTAAGCATAGCCTATAGAATGCGTCTAGCCTAATTAGCCTATCTATCAACATATCTTCAGTAAAAATCTTATTAAGATATGATGGACTGTGCAAGTCCAGCACAAAATATAAATACAACCCCCGTTCTCCAAAAATTAAACGAATGGTTAGTTAGATGTTAACGTTTTTATTTCGGTAATAAATAAGTTTAGTATGAGAGTGAAATTAAACCCTACTTTGTTGAGCCTAGAAAGGAGACCTAGAATTATAAAATTGATGGCCTATGTGCTTAAATATTGAGTTTTTTTTTTATATTATTTATATAGGCATAAATTTATATATGTGTTATAAATTTTAAACGAATCGGATGAATATTTTTATTAAAAAAAACATTTGTCAATAAAAACATATTCATTGATAATTATGCGTTCATAAAGTTGATGGCCTATTTAGTTAAAAATTGTCGTAGATGTGTAATTTTTTTATATTATATTTATACATACGAGTACCTATATTGTTTATGTATAATTTAAATTTTATACAATTTGGATGTTTATTTTTTAGAGAAATTTGATTTTTATTTAAGACAAGTTCATCGTGACTGCTTATAGGCTAATTAATACTCTAGTCTTAACGAAATCGTAACGCGTGGCGCGAGAAACTGTTTCACTGCCACTGTGCCACGCGACTGACGTGCTGCGTAGCGTATCGATGTCAATATGTACTAATCCATTCATTTACGAATGTCACAAAAAGTCGCGCTGTGCAACGTCAAACGCGTATCAATATCATAGATACTTCTAAGACTAGATCGCTGACTCCATGTTGCAAGAAATAGCCGGCGCTCTTAAGTTACCCCCACCACTGTAAAGGCACCGCTGTGCAGCGATAGCATTGAGAAGCGGGCATTTTTCTTTTGTTAAACACCGTATAATCAGTTTTACAACTTGACTTTAGAGTATACTTTAGACTTTCAATACTATTGGTAGCCTATATCATAATACTGTATGTTTATAATAACATTTTATAAATAATAGGTCCTACATTAAAATATAATCCATTCATTAGAAGCCTTCCGTTCATTAGCCTATCCTTGACTACATAAAAAAAATAACATGTAAGCATATGTAAATTTGTTACATCAATTAAGTTGTTTTGTACAATCGAAATGATATAGCCATTTAAAAATATAGCCTTAAGTTATAACTTATAGTCTTTAGTCTCATTATGTTTGGAGTTTGTAAACATATAAAAACTATATAATAGCGTAGTACTATAGCTTAGTTATAGTTAAGGTTACAAAGACAAGTTAATTGTGTCTGTTTAAACTTATTATTCATATCTATGATCAATATGCGCCTTGCCTTAGAGTTTGAATTGTATATCTCGGATCTTTGTATTAGCGTATTAATAGTTTGACGAACTCCTATGAAGCTGTTTTCAGTTATGCACGGATTAAACTTACGATAGTAAATTTAGTTTCACAACACGTAGTCGCACTGCATGTAAACACAATCAGCTTCGTACACATACTAACTAGTTTGGACAATACTATTGTACAAAGGTAACCTGCACCAGTGTTGTATTAACACTGCCTGACACGTAACACCTAGCTCTGTTAGTCGGCTAAAACAGCTGATCCAATCAAGTACGATAGTGTTAGAATTAATTGCCTATAGATGATACTATAGTCTGTTATGTGATGAAAAAACTGTTTAATGTTTAACGTTCCAAGAAAGTGAATATTAGGACGTGATTATTCTTCTGATAAAAATACAGTAATGAAAAATAGCTTGCATCATATTCCCTAAATACATTATTAGCGAATTTCCATTCGGGAGTTTTGAAATTTTTTGAAAAACAACCCCCTTTTTGGCAAAAAAACCCAAAAAATCAATTATTTCTTTATAAAAAAAACGGCTCTAACGATTTTGATAAAATTTGGCTTATTTGTAGGCTTTAATGTATCCTACCATATGCAAAAAACCACATCTTCCTAAAAATTCTCGATTAGCTAATAATAATAATAACTAATTTTGGGGTTTTTTTGCCATAAAGGGGATTGTTTTTCAAAATTTGTCAAAACCTTTTTTCGTGCAACTATACAGGCCTAATAGACGTGTTTTGTGCAAATTTGTTCGAAATCGATAGAATAGTTTTCTCTCTAGCTAATAATAATGATATTTAGTTAATCTCCTACTTTAACATCACCTCTCCTACCCCATCTACAAAATTATGAAGTCACAGTGAATCTGTTTAATAATTTAAATATGTTTGTGAGAAAGTACGTGCCAGTTCCTGGTACCGTTTATTAGCGAATTTCCATAGGAAAAATTATCTATTGCAGTGGCCCATATGGTAAGACCCAAGGTACAGAGTAGCAAATGGGCACCGATTATGGTCCCCAGAACACGTTTTGGGGTGTCATTAAAAATCAGATATATATATCAATGTATGTGTTCGCACTCTAGCGGCCGCATTTTAATTCCGATTTGGTTCA
>JAGFPH010003028.1:23524-48997 GCA_018207615.1 Philaenus spumarius
TAAATTTGGTTGACTACATTCGGATTTTGTGGTCAAATCCGACAAATTATTAATTATTATTAATATTTTATTAGATTTTTAATCTCTGGTGAATTCCTCGCAACTCCTTCGTTGATGAAATTTTTAGTTTTTAGAAAATTCTGTAAAATGCCTGCCGTACATAAAATAGAAAATGAAAACTCGGAAACCGGTTTTGAACATTAACTAGGTATGTTAAATGTCAGTCGATGATACCACCCAGGTTTTTCGCCTGTAAATAAAAATAAAAAAATGTATGTTAAATTAAATTAAAATAATGTATATTTAATTCGTTTAGGTATTTCAGAACTGGTCACTTATTTCTGTAAACAAACACCTGTAGATTTAATGAACATTCTTTGGAAACACTTATTAGCGAATTTCCATAGGAAAAATGAGCTATTGCAGTGGCCCTTATGGTAAGACCCAAGGTCGAGAGTAGCAAATGAGCACCGATCATGGTCCCCAGAACACGTTTTGGGGTGTCATTAAAAATCATATATATATATATATATATGTGTGTGTGTGTGTGTGTGTGTGTGTGTGTGTGTGTTCGCAATCTAGCGGCCGCATTTTAATCCGATTTGGTTCAAATTTGGTAAACATGTTAGTCGTCTACGTCGCTCGGACGAGTTCGTTAGTCAAAAAAATCCAACAACCGGAAGTACGTTTTTTGACCGAAAGTAACTATATTTGAAATTTTTCAAACGAGAATAAATTTTTTTAGAGTTTTTCTACAAATATAAATGTAGGATGTTATTCTGCACATTTTGTTTTTTACGCGACCTTATAGCTCGCTTGGATCCACCAAAATCGATCAAAACGTAAAATACCATAATAGTACCCTGTTTAAAGCAAGTGGTGGATTATACCGTGGGGTTGGCGTGCGAAGCACGCATTGCTTTGTGTATTGAAAATACTCCCAATATGCGGGATGGCGTGCGAAGCACGCAATGCACTATATATTGAAAATACTTCCAGTATGTGGAATGGCATGCGAAGCATTTTGCAGCTATTCAGCACCGTCGTGAATAGATATTGTTGGTTGAAACCCTAAAACATAGCCCTATAAACTTAATTTCGGAAATTTGCTCAACTCACGTCAGCGGTTCAGCTTCGTGTTCGAATTATTTTATATTACATTATTTATCATTTAAATAAAATGCCTGCTACGAGTAAATAACATGTATCTGTGTTGTCCACCAGATAAAATATTTTAAAATCTGTTTTTACTTTGGCTGGCATTACCCCCAATTTTTATGATTTTCATCGGCGTTTTCCAGGTCTCTGAACACGAAAAAGCAATAAAAAAACTAATGTTGTGTCAGTGTGTCTGTATATGCACTCACAGACGTCGTAGAAAACTAACTTCTGGTGGTGCTAAAATCTTCGTCATTTTATCGAGGACAGTTAAAAAGCTTTTAAGCGTTCCAGCGTGACAAAAACGTAAAATTTTTGAGTATTTAAAAAAAAACACACGAGCTGAAGTTTCGAAAAAATGTTAAATCTTTTCATCTTGTTATTTATTAAATTGTTTGATAATGTATATAACCTGTTTTGATTATTTATTAGTGTTCAACACTATAAAGTTAGACAGTTTAAATTCTCAAAAACTTTTTAATTTCTTTATTTCTTCGAACCTTTTTGACAACTGTATAAAATACCAGCAAAGCACTCAGGACTACTCTTTGATAAAAACTAAAAGTTAGAAATAAAAATAATTATTGCTTCGAAGTTTGAAATCAGCTGTTAATGGAAGTATTAGAGCAAAAAGCTATTTTATCTTGTTTTTTATTCCATTGGTTGCTATGGTAATCAATGTAAATGCATGTGCTCTTTTATCAGTCTAGGCCTAACCTAAGAATTTTTTCCGACTAAATTTACAAATATTGAAATAAAAATGTTTTTATCAAAATGAATTATAGCCTATGTTGTAACGGTACATTTTTTACCGGTGATTTTTTTTAAACAAAGGCCAAGTACAAGGGAAACCGAAATTCCCCGGCCTATACGTTGGATGCAAGAGTCTAAGAAATTTCCCTGCTGTGCGGGAGAAAGGGAAATCCCACTCTTAGCGCATGCGCAGACGACGTACCGAGCTAAGGAGGTCACTGCAGCCAGAATACAGGTCTGTCTCTCACCGACTCTTGAACAGGTAAGACCTTCTCTAGGCTAAGCACACGGTGCGATACGCCTTATAATAATTTACTTTACTATTCTAAACACTTAGAATATTTTTAATTGTGTTACACTACTTGCTACTGCTTGCCGATACTTGCATGCTTTGGCATGATTGTGTAGTTGTACCTAGTTATTATTACAGTACTAACTATTTATAGGGCACGGCTTCTAGTGGTATATATTTTAGCGTTTACGAAATAGATTATTAGTAATTAAATATTTTAAAGTAAAATACTTTGAATTTAAAAATAGTTTAGATAAATCAACTAAATATTTTTCTAAACCGACGCTAAACGTAGCCTACCTTGAACTGTATTCGAAAGACGGTTCGTAGGCCTAAATTAAATATTTCTATAGATCGATTCGAAACCTGGCTTACCTTGAACTGAATTCGAAAGACGGTTCGTAAGCCTGCATCGAACGTTCTATTTAAATATTTTTCTAAACCGACGCTAAACTTAGCCTACCTTGAACTGCATTCGAAAGACGGTTCGTAGGCCTAAACCAAATATTTTATAGATCGATTTGAAACCTAGCTTACCTTGAACTGAATTCGAAAGACGGTTCGTAAGCTTGCATCGAACGATCTATTTAAATATTTTTCTAAACCGACACTAAATTCGGCCTACCTTGAGCTGCATTTGAAAGACGGTTCGGAGGCCTAAACTAAATAGTTGTAAGTAGAAATTTCTAACAATTAAATAGTTTTCTGTCAAGCCGAACCATCGATATTCTATTATTTCCTATCCGATCCGGTAAGCTCAACCCTCACCAGCTACGACGTTTAGGGAAAACAACACCAAAAAAGGCGATGATGAAAATAAGTCAGTATTAGTCCTTGTCGACTAAATACAACTAACTGAGCCTTACACCAACCAACATTTACACACGCACTCTCTGCACAACTACCACACAACCATCTACTTAGACACCGTTATTAAATCACTTAGACCCCTGGAACGATCCCAGCTAAGCTGCAACTATTCTGGCACCGTTATCGTATAACTTTTTACTGGCTGTATCCCCAAGAACCGAATTATTGTATCGATTACCGGATTAATCATCACAAATTGTTACTCAGAAATAATGTAGCTTTTTATTAGTAAAACTATTTGTTCAATCGGTTCAGTAGTTCCAGAGTTACCCCCTACATACAAACAATCAAACACAGTTTACCTCTTTATAATATTAGTACAGATTATTACGAAATAAGCAGCATGGAAACTAGTCTCAATGTCAGTCTTTGACAGTTACGCATTTCATAATGGATACTGTTGAGGATAGTAACAGATTGTGCCATCCTTCAAATACATGAATAAAACTTTACCACCCGTATATTGAAGTCTACGAAAGCCATACATTGTTATCAGGTCGTGATAAATATGTGAAGTGCTTTAAAACAAAAGAAACAAAGTTGTTTTAGTCTGCGTTTAGTTTTCCATGACGTCACTCTATCAAATATGAGGCGTAAACCTTGCTAGCGTATCCAAAATTGCAGCCGTATTGTTGCTGAAATAACCAGTTATTCAACTTAGACGGAAACTAGTAGTAAAATTTAATATTTCTTATTTTTTTACGTCTGGGCCACGTGATATTAGCCAAAAACATTTAACACGTTCACTACCGGGGGTCCATGAAAAGGGGGTTTTTTAGCCCTCCCCCCCCCCCCCCCCCTCTTACTTTTGTGTTTTTTAAAACGAACAAATATCCTTTGGGGAACGGTACTAACTTAACCCAAACTATCTTTTGAAGCAATCGAAAATTTTGAGTGTCCCTTAAAAATGGGGGATTTTGGGGGCAACTCAAAATTTTTAAATGGGAAGTATGGTCGTGTGATACCTCATTTTAAAGGTATGCTTAAGACTAGGAAAATGACATAAAGAAAATAAAAATCGGAACACCCAAAACAAAATGGAGGCAATAAACGTGTTGAAATAAATTGAAATTAAGTTGCTAATATCTCGAAAAGGAAGAATTTATAGAAAAAATTTTAAGAAACAAAAAATGTTTATTTCAAATTGCTTGACCTAAAAAATTGCTTCCAAATCGATTTCGTAAATTTTATTTTTTAACAAAATTTTCTAAGATGGAGGAGTAGGAAAACATTTTTGGGTAGGAAAAAATCGGAACTTTCTGAAACTTTGAGGTGTTGTTTGGGTCCGTCCAGTAGTTTTAAATCCAAAAGTTCACCGTGATTAACCCATTGCAAATTTCAGTGGGGCCAAAAAACCCCATTTTTTCGGACTTTTTTAAGTTTTTGGGACTTAAAACTTTTTCTTGCGTCCTACTACTTTGATTACTCTATTCACTTTTGTAGTGCAATATATTTCCTACAATTTCCACTACTCAAACTTATATTTTGAGTACATGCTTACCGAGATACAAAGATTAAAAAATGTACCAAAATGGCAAAAAAAAAAACACCAGATAACGCTGGTATTTGCTATGTACTTTGCATTTGAAATAATATTGAATGACATTATGGTTCTTTTATGCATAGTGCAATCCTACGTAAATAATGTTACATAGAAAAATGTAGGAAATTTAATGCACTACAAAATTGAATAGAATGGTCAAAGTCGTAGGTCGCAAGAAAAAAATTGTATGGCCCAAAAACTGAAAAAAGTCCGAAAAATGTTGTTTCTTCGGCCCCCCTGAAATTTTCAATGGGTTAATCAGGGCGATCTTTTGGATTTAACACTACTGGTTGGTTACAAACAACACCCCAAAGTTTCAGAAAGTTCCGATTTACTGGACTAAGACCAAACACCACATATGGGCGGCACACCTTCTTACATACTGGTACCAAAATATACTAGTACTTCAGGTCTTTAAAATATACTAGTACTTCAAAATTAGCAGTTAAATAACGAAATAACATTGCCACAAATACGCGACGTCGGTTATTTTAACTAAACTAGGCGTCGCACATTTGCGGCAGCAGTGTGTGGATACGAAACCGGCCGTCTCATATGCGACGGTAGTCTATGCGTAGGGGGAATTTTAGTATGGTGGTAGCGAACGTTTTAATCTTTTGTTCCGTCTTCTTACTTTCTAGTAATGCATCTAAATATCTCTGGACGGTTATTAATATATTATTTAGTAAGTATAAATAAAAACCATGAAGGTAAATTTCGGAAATGGAAAAATCATATTTCAGTAAAAAACAACTACACGAGATTTTTTAATCTTGTGTCTCAGCCATATCACTGTAATTTGGGCAAATGATTACAAGGAATGGAATTCTGCTGTAGTACATATCTGATAGTTAACCATGGTAATTTTCAAAATCTGAAGGAAGGAGAACACTTTGTAGTATCTCTAGTACATAAGCAAACGAATTTTTTTTCGCCGTACGTACTCGATTTGATTTCCAGATATTAAGTTTCAAGAATACTGTGCCAACAAGTAAAGGCAACCACTAAATAAATTAAAACCCTTAAGTGTCAAAGCACAGACAATATCTAAGGCAAGCTATGTCTATTACACTATATTAATGTAAGTTTCGATGATGTAATCATCATCTTCATTGTTGTTAATAAAATGCAATATTACTAATTTTATAGTCTTACCCACGACTGCCATTATCACTTAGCTATGAATCCAAATTTGTATTTACCTGTAACAAACAGAAAACCTATTATTGAATCAGTTAATTTTTTTAAGGTTTTAATTGATTTATTCCATACATTAAATCTTACATAAAAGTATTGAAACAAAATATCATCTATGGATTACTGTCCACGTAGACACGAGGCCTGTTCGTGGACACAAGTCGTGCACAACCTAACTTTACAATAATAATTATTATGGAAACATAAGGGAGAGGGGGAAAAAGCAATACTACAATTAAAACTGTACACAAATTATAAATAAGATCAGCACTAGAACAACGCTACTGCAGTGTCCACACAAAATAGTATATTTCATTACTAGTACCGAAAGTGGCACATTCCGGTGCGCGCCCAAGTTTCATGTGTGAGGCGGAGCCGAACACAGGAATATCGGATTTCACGTGTGAGGCGAAGCCGAGCATGTGAAAGTGTGTTTCACGTACGAGGCGAAGCCGAGTACGGGAATAATTGGAGCAAGTGCCGGAAAATCACTTTCGGTACAAGTTATGAACGGTACTTTTCATCACGACGCAAAAATACACACAATGCTGAAGAAGAAACCTCAGTAAAATGCAAACTATTATATTTCTCAATTAACATTTTTTTATAATAACAAATTTACTATAATAAGCCTACATAAACGGCAAAGCGACGTCAGAGCGCGTAGCGGGCAAATGGAAAACTAATTGAGAGCAAGGGAAAACAAATTTAGAGCAAGGGAAAATCAGCTGATCGTTTTTCCCTTGCTCTAAATTAGAGCTTGGGAAACGATCGTTTTCGTTGCTACCAGCTGACATCGAAAGTAGCTACTTTCGGTACGGAGTGATGAAAATACCCTTACAAAGAATGAGAAGTAGAACGCGCGATAAAAAATAAAAAGACAAAAAGAGCGACATATAAACATAACTTCATATATATACTCCTACAATAGAGCAAAGCACGCAATGCTCTGTGTATTGAAAATTCTCAAAATACGGGGGTTGGCGTGCGATGCACGCAATGTATTGTGTACTCAAAATTCTCCCAATACTGGGGTGGGCGTGCGAATCACGCAATGCATTGTGTATTGAAAATTTTCCCAACAAGGAAGTTGGCGTGCGAAGCACGCAATGCTCTGTCTATCGAAAGTACTCCCAATACAGGGTTTGGCGTGCGAAGCACGCAATTCTCTGAGTATTGAAAATACCCCCAATACGGAGGTTGGCGTGCGAAGCACGCAATCCCTTTCTAACTCTCCCAACCATAAAGAAACTTTCTTTTTGTAGGCCTTAACCTCATCATTTTGAATCAGTTTCAGGCTACTTGGCATATTACGTAAAATCACCTGTGTTACGTAATATAAATTAGCCGTTGATACAGATCTATAAAGCCTATCTGTCCTTACACCCACTGCTTAAATATGTATGTGTAAAGGAGATTGACTCGAAATTGGAAAATGTAATTTGAACATTTATGTAAACAAGTTTTTACAATCTGATATTAAATACGTTCAAACCGTCATGCAGCTCTTTTAAATATACTTTAGAATACATTCACGCAAACTATAATATCTGATGCAACGTCTGCTCATAATGACAAGTAAGTATAATAATTACGGAATTATTATTTTTAAATTTGTTATTCTAAAAAACGTTTCCACACTAATATTATAAAGAATTAAGATTTGTTTGTTTGTATGTAGGGTGAAATCTCTGGCACTACTGAACCGATTGAAAAAATTGTTTTGCTAATAAAAAGCTACACTATCCCTGAGTAACATAGGACATACTTCATTTTGATAAAAATATTTTTATTTCAAAACTTGTAAATTTAGTCGGAAAAAATCTTAGGTTAGGCCTAGACCGATGAACAAACACATGTATTTACATTTATTACCATAGCAACCGACTGAATAAAATAACAGATAAAACAACTGTTTGCTCTAATATTTCCGCTAACAGCTGATTTCAAACTTTGAATCAATATTTGTACTTCTAACTTTAAAGTGTAGACCTGAGCCTTGCTGGTTCTTTTAACCATTAGTATAACTGCTGTCCTAAAATATACGAAATAATTTGTTTTGAACATTTAACATTATTTACCTTCTTAGCTTTGGGGTTATTATTATTCCTACACCTTTATTATAAAAAAAACATAACATAATTATGTGTATAGAAGATTCCAACGGGGTTGGCGTGCGGAGCACGCAGGGGGTTTACCAAAGTATTTTATAACTTGAAAATGGTTTCTCTTCTACATAAAATTAACCAATCATCATTCCCGTGAAAATATCATGGTATACTAACCTGTTTTCAATTACTTAAACATTTGGAAAACCCCTGTAGCAATGGGAATGAAACATTATTAAAAACGACGATATCCCCCGCAGACATACTGCTGTATTATTGCGGAAATGTTTACTAAAAGTGAACCCAATTGCTGTTGTCATACAGACAGACATGTTTTGACTGCTTACAGGCGGTGTTAAATGTTTAAAAATTAAATTATTAGAACAAATTTTACACACCAACATACACAGCAACAAATCAGACTTAAAACACATCAACAATAACATGACCTAAATCGTCTATTGACAATAGAGTAAAGCAAATAAGTTATTTATTTGAAACTCAATAAGGTTATCAGCTGTTTAGAACCAATTATTTCCTATTAATTTAGTTGTAATATACTGATGCGATTTTAAGACTCGGTACGTAACCAAATAAAAGTGTAAATAAAATATTTAGCTTCACAGAGACTTAGAATTTGAAATTATCTTTTAAGTAAAAAAAGAATCATCAAAATCGGTTAAGTATTAACTTTAGGAAGTGAATGAATAAAAAGCAGACATTTTCTGAATATATAGATTACTAGCTGCCCGATCCGGCTTTGCATGGATAAAAAAATCAAAGTTAAATGTATATTAACAACAACAACAAATATTACACTATGTATTTCTTATGGGGATTTTTAGTAACTTTGACCCTCGCACCCCCCTAAAATTTCGAATTTTTGGAAAATCTTTCTTAGAGAGCACCTATGGCTCTAGAGGAAACTACATACCAAATTTCGTTTCAATTCATTCGGTGTTTTTTTTAGTAACTTTGACCACCCGAAACCCCCCTAAAATTTCGAATTTTTTGAAAATCTTTCTTAGCAAGCACCTACGGCCCTAGAGGAAGCTACATACCAAATTTTGTTTCAATCCGTTCAGTGGTTTTTTTTTAGTAACTTTGACTCCCCCTCCTAAAATTTCGATTTTTTTTAAAACCTTTCTTACAGAGCACCTACGGCCCTAGAGGAAGCTACATACCAAATTTCGTTTCAATCCGATCAGTGGTTTTTTTTAGTAACTTCCCCCCCCCCTAAAATTTCGATTTTTTTTTTTTTTTTTTTTTTTAAAAAACCTTTCTCAGTTAGCACCTATGGCCCTAGAAGAAGCTATATACCAAATTTCGTTCCTATCCGAAGTGAGTGAGTGGTATTTGACTTTTATACACAGGGTGTCCCGTAACTCTCTGGACAAAGGTATATAGCGTTATTGCTTAGGTCAAGACAAACACATTTCAGTATAGGAACATGGGTCTCTGGTGCCTAGTTTTCCGTCTGTCTGTCTGTATGTGTTTTTAACTCCTTAACTATTTGAGCTACAGCATTGAGATTCTCCAAAAATGTTCATCTTATAGGCCGCTATCTTTGTGCCAAATGTGAATGAAAATTCTTAAACCGTTTCAAAATAACGGCCTTTTAAAATTTTCAAACGAAAATAACGAAAAAACTAGCGTTTTATCAAACAAATGTCAAGAATAACGTTTTTTAGAAAATTTAATTCCCTATCGATTGGTTTTTTATTTGTTTTAATGGGTTGGAAAATAACAGACTTGTGGCATTTTTCGCCAAACAGTGCATGCCACTTTTGGGGGCGATGTACTGGATCGGACGGCAATACAACACCAATTAATAGTTGGACGGCAATTAACAAAATACAATAAAGTACCAAAAGCTTTGGTTATTAATTTTAAAAAAAAGTATTCTTTACAAATTGTTCAATTATTGTCAGGTGTTTTATTATGTATTATTACTCCATTTCGCTTCCTAAGTGAAATAGAATCTTTAAATAACTTTAAAATCATCTGTCATATGTCAATCAGCTGTTTTTATTACATAAACAGCTGATTGAATCGTTTGTTGTTGCCATTTATAAAAGCATTGTTGTCTGAACATTACTGCAAGTCTTTACTAGTTGCTTACTATTCTTACAACAGTAAACCTAGTTCGTCATTATTTATTGTGTTTTTATGTTATTAAGTTGACAGTTTTGTACTGCATGTGAGCAAAATGAATACTTACACATCAGAGGAGTACTGTGATATGCACTATTCTTTTGGAATGGCTCGTGGCAATGCAAGAGGAGCGGCGAGATTGTATGCAGAACGCTTTCCGGACAGGCAATGTCCTAACCATAAGACATTCCGTGCTGTGCACAACAGATTGAAGGAAACGGGAACCTTTAAGGTAAATATGAGTGACACTGGACGTGACAGATCAGTTCGTGATGTTGAATTCGAGGAACTCGTTCTTGATCGGTTCGAAACGGATCCGTCGGTAAGTGTTAGAGTGGTAGGGCAAGAACTTGGTTGTAGTAAGAACACTGTGTGGAGAGTTTTGAAAGGAGAGAAACTTTACCCGTATAGTCCCCAAAAAGTACAGGTCTTGAAACCAGAAGATTTTCCCAGAAGGGTGATCTGCGCTCGCTGGTTTTTGGAAAAAGACTTAAACAACCCTCTATTTCTTGAAAACGTTTTGTTTACTGATGAAGCTAGTTTCAGTAGGGAAGGCATATTTAACAACCGAACGTGTCATGTCTGGGCAGAAGAAAACCCAAATGCTATTCTTGTAGCTGGGCATCAAGATAAGTTTTCTATTAATGTATGGGCGGGTATTATAGGCAACTTCCTTGTTGGACCCTACATTTTACCAAATCGGCTTGATTCACCAACCTACTTAGTGTTCCTTAGAGACATTCTTCCGGAGTTGATGGAAGATGTTCCTCTTCTTGTCCGAGAAAATATGTGGTTTCAACACGACGGAGCCCCAGCCCACTATGGCAATATAGTCCACGATTACTTAAATCTGACTTTTCGATACAGTTGGATTGGGCGTGGAGGGCCGACACCGTGGCCCGCTCGATCGCCCGACCTCACTCCTCTTGACTTTTTCCTTTGGGGCACAATGAAACAATTAGTTTATAGCTCACCTGTAGAAAGTGAGATGGACTTAATAGCTCGAGTGGTTGAAGCAGCCGCGATAATAAAAGAAGATGGTCCAGTTTTTGGACGTGTTCAACGATCCATGATTAATCGGTTTAGATTATGCAACCGAGTTGACGGTCGTCATTTTGAACAGTTTTTGTAAATAAAGGAGTAATTATTGTAAATAAAGAAGGGTCATAAGGTATTGTCCAATTGTATTTAATAATTACAAAAAAATGTTTACATTATCACTGTTGGTTTTTATTTATTTTAAAATAAAAGTAATGTTACTTAGCAACAGATATTTAAACAATGTAAAAGGAGTATTAGCATTGTTTAAATAGAGAAAAGTGGTCATGCATTACGAAAAGAACTAATTTCTCTGTAATTCTTTATCCAATCTTAAATAAGAAGGTATCATTGAAAACTTCATAAAATGGACTAACTTTTATGTATCTTGCAATTTTTTATTTATCTTGCCATAAGTCTGTTATTTTCCAACCGATTAAAACAAGTAAAAAACCAATCGGTAGTGAATTAAATTTTCTAAAAAAAGTTATTCTTGACATTTTTTCGATAAAGCGCTAGTTTTTTCGTTATTTCCGTTTGAAAATTTTGAAAGGCCGCCATTTTGAAACGGTTTAAGAATTTTCATTCACATTTGGCACAAAGATAGCGGCCTATAAGATGAACATTTTTGGAGAATCTCAATGCTGTAGCTCAAATCGTTAAGGAGTTACGAATGTTTTTGTAAAAAACACATACAGACAGACAGACGGAAAACTAGGCACCAGAGACCCATGTTCCTATAGTGAAATGTGTTTGTCTTGACCTAAGCAATAACGCTATATACCTTTGTCCAGAGAGTTACGGGACACCCTGTATATAGATTGTAGACAGTTAAATGCTCAGTTTGAGTACATTTTCTGCCAATCCTAGCTTAACCCTTTTATTCGAGTTCATCGACGCGTTTCGGAGTTCCTCCATTCTCGAGACCTACTTCACAGTACTCCAGTAAGTCTTGAGAAAAATCGAAACGGGTGGACGGACTCAAATAAAAAGGTTAAGCTAGGATTGGCGGAAAATTGTACTCAAACTGATCGTATTTATCCTAGCGGATATAATTTATACAGGGTTAGTTAAAAGTTTTACATTTACAACATTTTTTAAGATGGAGGAGTAAAAATAAAATTTACGAAATCGATTTAGAAGAAGCAATTTTTTAGGTCAAGCAATTTGAAATAAACATGTTTTGTCTCTTGAAATTTTTTCTAAAAACTCTTTCTTTTCGAGATATTAGCAACTTTATAACGATTTATTTCAACACGTTTAGGGCCGCTATTTTGTTTTGGGTGGTCCGATTTTTATTTTCTTTACGTCATTTTCCTAGTCTTAACCCTGCAACTGTCAGACTACTCAATTTGAGTGGTCGTGGGGGCGTGTCACGTGAAAACGATCAATTTTGACAACTCTACTTGTAATTAATATTTTACCCACTAAAAACTATCCAATCGCAATAAATCAAAAACCGTTGGAAAGGAAATGATCTAAGCTTTAATTTTTGCATTTACAAGTTTTTTCTAAACCGTATATTTACATACGTAATCATCGTTGCAGTTTTTTAGTTTTATAAAAGCCAATGTCGCGCGAATTTTAATGCACCAAAACTACCTTTAATTCCAGTTTCTATGTCTTTCATACAGCCCGCCCGGTATTTTTCTGAGTTATATCTGTATACTGAATAATTCATAACACTTTTACCTATCTGAAACTGCCATCCAATCCAAAGTCGGGCAAATAGTTCCAAAGATATGGAATTGTCTGTAAAACTTTGCAATTGAGCAGATTTCAACCAATAAAACAACACATTTTGCGTTCGAGATATCTTTTATAATTCGAATTATTTCAATAGACTTTTTGATATCTATTTATAGACCAAAGTTCAATCTTTCAGTTGGTGTAAAGCAAACTATATTTGACTTTTTAGATGTTATTCAAACAGCAGTTGAAAGTTCATATTTGCACAGAATTCCAGTTTCCATTGTCTTCAACGGTCATATTTTGAATTTCCTTTGTCCGCACGAGGTTTCATTTGTTTCATCTTACTTTTGTAATTCAATTGATTCTAAGTAAAACACTTTTATGATGAGGTAATATACAAGTATACAGTTCAATTCTTTGATTTATTCTCTACACTTTGTTTTAATAATATTTCATTTTTTGGCAAAGCATATATTAGTAAATTACGGTTCAAATTAGGCGGTTTTGTTAGCAATCGTGCATTTGTAACACAAAAACTGGTGTTTTCAAAATAAGAAATTTGAAATCGATAAATGTTTTTATACAGTTCTATTTAGAACTAAATTACGAAACTTTTTTACATTTACGAAAAAATTACAAAAAATGTTTACGACTTGTTATGTAGGCCTAAAGTTGAACCTTTTCCTTCCGTTACTGAACATTTTTTGCTTCTTGAGTTAATAACTTTTACAATTTTACGTCAATATTTTTTTTAATTACATATATGGATTTTTTTAACCTTTCTCTACAAAAAAGGTACAGAACACTTTTGGATTGGTATACAATTACTATATTTGGCGAATTTTTGAAAATATGCTTGCACACGCACCGAAATGACTTGGCGTTGCAAAACATTAACATGGACAGTTGTAGGGTTAAATAGACCTTTAAAATGAGGTATCACATGACCATACTTCCCATTTAAAAATATTGAGTAAAACCCAAAAATTCCGATTTTGAGTTGGGGGGTAACGTTGCCCTATGCATGGGGAAGTGTGCTTTCATGACCTATAAACAACCCCCGGGTTTGGATTTTCTATCAATGCTCGGTGGAGAGTTAAGGGGGTGTCTCCAGACTTTTAACTAACCCTGTATAATAATTACACTTAAACGCCTCTGTGTGATTATCGTTTTACCAGTTTCTGAAGGAAAGGCGTTGAACCTAATTACATTTTAAACGTGTCAGCCAGAACTCCCTGACCTGATGAATAGGATGTCATTAGTGCGGTCTCTAACGATCAGGACGATTGATCTGGTGAAATATGTTGTAAAACCTTTGCTAAGTATTACTGTCGGTAGTTTGCTGTGCACATAGGGAATAAATGAATAACAGACTCGTCTTCAATAATGCAATTGAAGAAACGAACTAGAATTTTAAACATAATACGCAATCAATTTAGGCAATTTCGTTTTATAATTTTGTGCTGTTCAACTAAATTATTAAGCGATATACAATCGTAGTTGAAGGTAAAATTAATCTTAAAAGTTGATTCCAAACTCAGAAAAAAGTATAGGCCTACAACAATAAAAATAGGATTTCTACATTGAATATTAAAAAAGTGTTTTTATTAAAAGAAATAAACGGTACCAGAAACTGGCACATATTTTCTCACAGACATATTTAAATTATTAAATTATTAAACAGATTTCGAACAAATTTGCACCAAACACGTCAATTAGACCTGTATAGATGCACGAAAAAAAGTTTTGAACATTTTTGAAAAACAACCCCTTTTTTGGTCAAAAAACCCAAAAAATCAGTTAGTATTATTATTATTAGCCAAACGAGAATTTTTAGAAAGATGCGGGTTTTTTGCATATAGTAGGGTACATTAAAGGCTACAAATAAGCAAATTCTATCAAAATCGTTAGAGCAGTTTTTTTGTAAAAAAATAATAACTGATATTTTAGGGGATTTTTTCCCCAAAAGGGGGTTGTTTTTCAAAACCGTTTTTCGTGCATCTAAACAGGCCTACTTGACATGTCTGGTGCAAATTTGTTTGAAATCGATCGAATAGTTTTTTTTGGACCAAGGGGGTCCGAAAATGGATATTTCCACAAAAATCTCAACATCAATTTTTTGCGATTACTATACTTTCTCTATAGAAACATTTCAAATAATTAATTGCGTATTTTAACCTAGTAGCGTGAATATCAAGTTGCAACCAAACAGTTCTACAAAACTAAAAACTAAACTACAAATAATAGTTAAGTTAAAAAATAATATTTTTTCCTTTAATATGATAACAGTTAAGTTAAAGATAGTAACAGCATTTTATGTGCATACAATATTGTTGTTTTTAATGTGAGATATAGAATGCCGGGTTTGAACAAACCAATTATTACACACAACTCAACTATTATCCTTCATCCGATTGTTTTAAAAGTTACACCTTCCTATAGAGAATTAAAAGGGCTACAAAAAAGGTGTTTTGACATTTTTTTTTAATGTACGGTTTTTGGGTAATTCAGGTTTGAAATTTTAAAACATACGACAGGTATATAATTGCTTATATTTCTTGACAGAGATTATTGTTAGAGCCATTTTTTATAAACAAATAATAACTGATTTTGGGGTTTTTTTGCCAAAATAGGGGTTGTTTTTCAAAAAATTTGAAACCCGTTTTTCGTGCATCTATATAGGCCCCTTTTTAAAAAACAAACCCAATTATGGCCAAAAACCCCCAAAAATCAGTTATTATTTTTAGCTAAAGGAGAATTTTTAGAAAGATGCGGTGTTCTGCATATGGTAGAGTACATTAAAGGCTACAAATAAGCCAAATTTTATCAAAATTCTTAGAGCCGTTTTTTTTTTGTAAAAAAATAATAACTGATATTTTGGGGGATTTTTTGCCAAAATGGGGGTTGTTTTTCAAAACCGTTTTTCGTGCATCTATACAGGCTTACTTGACATGTCTGGTGCAAATTTGTTTGAAATCGATCGAATAGTTTTCGCTCTAGCTTTGTATACATACATACAGACATACATACATACAGACAGACATTTTGCAAAAACCACTTTTTTGGACTCAGGGGGTCTCAAAACGGATATTTCCACAAAAATTTCAACATCGATTTTTTTGCGATCAATATACTTTCTCTAAACTATAGTATAGTGAGAAAGTAACTAGCTGAATACCCGTGCCGTGCTATGTTACATAATTGTAATATTTCTCTTTCATTTTATTTCATCTTTTCACGTAGTAACGATGTGTAATATAACGAGTCATACATATATAAATTTATGTTATAATATAATATAATATAATATAATATAATATATAAATCGTTATAAATATACTTCACTTAGTGAAATAATATTACACTTCACACAATTTAACGATTTCTATAAATAAATTATATACATATTAACAATTTTAAATAATTTTATAAATAATAATTATGTACAAACGACAACATTTATCTCCATTCCGTTATCCGCTAACTTATCTACCTCATTCCATTTCTTTCTAATTATCGCCATGAACAACCCTATGTCCTTTAGAACTTTATCGTCATTGCTTCTACCAATAAATAAATAATTACTCTCCTCAGACATCCATGATTTTAAATGATTGCCAATTAATTTAGAACGTATTTTTTTTAATTTGTTGCAATTTAATAATAAATGTTGTGCTGAAATATTACCCCCGCATAGCCAGCATGCTTTCCCTTCCTTATTCCCTCCCCTTAGCTTCCAAACTCCCACCCTCCACCAAGCTATTCCCCCTCTCTCTCTCTCTTTCCCATATTCAAATACTTTGCTCTCCCAAAATCTCCCATAACTTTCACAAAATTTTCCAGCGACGATTTTTCCCACATTTGAGTTGCCAAAGTTTGTGTCTCTATATTTGTAAATTTATTCTTAATCTGTTTTTTTATGAATTTTATTTTTAAATCAGAATTTTGCAATATCCATTCGAGGCCTATTCCCTCCATCTTTTTCTCTGAACCGTCTACAAGACATAAGTTTCATCAGATGACAACTTTTAAAGTAAGTTACTCATTCTTATTTATTTTCCCGTGCCTTTTATTATGTTAATTAATTGTTAGAATATATAAATACTAGGGGCTCTGCCCCTGGACGCTTCGCGTCCCAACCACGCCTCAGATGGCTGCTTCGCTTCGCTCGCAGTTGGAAAATTCGCTAAAGAATCTCGTTAATCTTTGGTTCGTTTGTACATAGGTGACCGATCACAAATCAGCTGTTTTATTTGGCAGCGGACTCAAACTCATTAAACATTATCTCCGTAAGAGTAACATGGGAAATTTGAATTGTTTGTCGGAGCTCCTTCTCGGGTTAATAGCGGCTAAAGGGATGACTGGATCTTGAATCTGACGGAAAATCTCTTCTTTGAAATTTAATTTTCTACAACTTTTGTATTTAACATTTGTTGCTATCTCTTACCGTTTTCTAACTAAATGCGCTCATAGTGGGAAAATGAAGAAATAGAAAAAATCGAAAAAATCTTTCCCGCCCAAAAGGTGCTTCCAAAATTAAACAATGTTAAATTCTGGCAATTTTCCCAAGATTTTCTCGTCGAGAGCTTTAATTCAAGTATGAGGTCAACGGGGGTACGACTACGGGAAGTGCCTAATAATTAATGTCAGTGAATCGGTGAAATCGTCTAGCTTTAAGGACTTTGGGCGGAGCCTCCCTTCTCGGATGAATAGTGGCTAAATGGATGATTGGATCTTGAATCTGACGGAAAATCTTTCCTTTGAAATTTAATTTTCTACAATTTTTGTATTTAACATTTTTTGCTATCTCTTACCGCTTTCTTACTAAATTCGCTCAAAGTGGGAAAATGAAGAAATTGAAAAAATCTAAAAAATCTTTCCCGTCCAAAAATTGCTTCCAAAATTAAATAAACGGTATCAGGAAACTGACACATACTTTCTCCCTCATTATAGGAACTTAATTTTTTATTTTTAAGAGTAATTTTCCCATAAAAACCCTTAAAATAACGGAAAAACCAACTTTTCTCAAAAACGGCTCGAACGATTTTGATCAAAATTTTACAGTTTATAGTACTTTAGGTCCCTAATAAACTATAAAATTTTAATCAACATCGTTAGAGCCGTTTTTGAGAAAAGTTGATTTTTCCGTTATTTTAAGGGTTTTTATGGGAAAATTACCCTTAAAAATAAAAAATTCACAAAAATGAAAAAAACGCCTGGAGATACCGTGGATTAGTACCTCCATACCAAATTTCATCAAAATCGGACGACTGGTTTAGGCTCTAGGTCTGATAACATCCACACAGACACACAGACACACACACACACAGACACACAGACACACATACAGACACACACACAGACATCACTCCGAAAACCACTTTTTTAGGTTCAGGGGGACCCAAAACGGATATTTCCACCAAAAACTCAAACTCGAAAATTTTGACGAATACAATACTTTCTCCATTTACTATAGTATAGGGGGAGAAAGTAAAAATGTTAAATTCTAGCAATGTTCCCAAAAGTTTCTCGTCGAGAGCTTTTTAATTCAAGTATGAGGTCGAGGGGGTACGACTACGGGAAGTGATTAATAATTAATGTCAGTGAATCAGTGAAATCGTCTAGCTTTAAGGACTTTGCGTGGAGCCTCCCTTCTCGGATGAATAGTGGCTAAATGGATGATTGGATCTTAAATCTGATCAAAAATCGTTAGTCTGAAATTAAATTTTCTACAACTTTTGTAATTAACATTTTTTGCTATCTCTTACCGTTTACTTACGAAACGCGCTCAAAGTGAAAAGATTTTGAAAATTTTGAAAATCTAAAAATCTTTCCCGCCCAAAAGGTGCTTCCAAAATCTATCTTTTAATCCGAGGCCGACGGCCGAGTTTGTACGCTGTGAGCGAAGCGAATCTCAAAACTCGAGGCCACAAGGTCGAGGTGCAAACTGGCAAAGCGACTTTTTCCGCTGCAAGTGTAATGAAGGGGCGCGATTCGAAGCCGGAGGCTTATGTTCAAACAAATTCTACTAATATATTTAGTACACGCAGGCGTGAGTAGAACTATTTGCCAAATTGTCGGTTAAAATTCTAAAGCATTAAACTTAATTTTTAAAATTTGCTCAACTCACGTCAACGGTTCAGAATATCTACTTATATAAAGCTAGACGGTAACACTGATTCATTGACATTAATTATGAGGCACTTCCCGTAATCGGACCCCCCTCAACCTTATACTTGAATTAAAGCTCTCGACGAGAAACTTTTGGGAAAATTGCCAGAAGTTACCATTTTTAAATTTTGCAAGCACCTAATAGGCGGGAAAGATTTTTTAGATTTTTTAATTTTTTCACTTTTAGCGCGTTTTGTAAGAAAACGGTATGAGATAGCAAACATTTTTAAATACAAAAGTTGTAGAAAATTGAATTTCATACCAACGATTTTTCATCAGATTTAAGATCCAATCATCCATTTAGCCACTATTCATCCGAGAAGGGAAGCTCCGCCCAACGTTTTTAAAGCTAGCTGCTTTCACTGATTCATTGACATTAATTATTAGGCACTTCCCGTAATCGGACCCCCCTCAACCTTATACTTGAATTAAAGCTTTCGACGAGAAACTTTTGGGAAAATTGCCAGAAGTTACCATTTTTAAATTTTGGAAGCACCTTTTGGGCGGGAAAGATTTTTTTCGATTTTTTCAATTTCTTCATTTTCCCAATTTGAGCGCATTTAGTAAGAAAGGGGTAAGAGATATCAAAAAATGTTAAATGCAAAAGTTGTAGAAAATTTAATTTCAAAGGAGAGATTTTCCGTCAGATTCAAGATCCAATCATTCATTTAGCCACTATTCATCCGAGAAGGGAGGCTCCACCCAAAGTCCTTAAAGCTAGACGATTTCACCGATTCACAGACATCAATTATTAGGCACTTCCAGTAATCGTACCCCACTCGACCTCATACTTGAATTAAAGCTCTCGACGAGAAACTTTTGGGGAAATTGCCAGAATTTCACATTTTAAAATTTTGAAAGCACCTTTTGGGTGGGAAAGATTTTTTCGATTTTTTCAATTTCTTCAATTTTTTTACTTTGAGCGCATTTAGTAAGAAAACGGTAAGAGATAGCAAAAAATGTTAAATACTAAAGTTGTAGAAAATTTAATTTCAAATAACAGATTTTCCGCCAGATTCAAGATCCAATCATCCCTTTAGCTGCTATTAACCTAAGAAGGAACTCCGCCAAACAATCCTTCAAATTTCCCATGTTAATCTTATGGAGATAATGTTTAATGAGTTTGAGTCAGCTGCCAAATAAAACAGCTGATTTGTCCTCGGTCACCTATGTACAAACGAGCCAAAGATTAACAAGATTCTTTAGCGAATTTTCCAACTGCGAGCGAAGCGAAGCAGCCATCTGAGGCCGAAGGCCGAGGCGGGGTTGGGACGCGAAGCGTCCAGGGGCAGAGCCCCTAGTCTAGTTTAATAATAAACATTCATTACTAATTATTTTGGCATTATTAAGTTTTACGTGCAATAATACGCCCTCATCGAAGTAAGTTGGAGAAGTAACATTAATTTGTTGTTATGACATCGTTAGGGAATTATTTCAAAATAAAATGTGGAGTATGTTGGCAAATACTTAACGTATATTCAACTTACAACCACAGGTAATAACTACAGGCGGAACTCTCTGGTGACCTTTAACGGATTTGTTCCTGGGATCGAGAGAAACATATTTCACAATACAAACATGGGTGCTTGTTTTTTCGTCTGACTGTCTATATGTGTTTTTTTATGGTAAGACGAAAGGTCGGGAGTAGCAAATGAGCATCGATCATGGTCCCCAGAACAAGTATTGGGGTGTCATTGAAAGTCATACACAGGATGGAACAAAGTTACTGTTAAAAACTTCGGGAAATGGTTATATGGGTAAAAATAAATATAAAATGAATAATGATATTTTTTTCGAAAAAAGCTTCATTTTCAAAATATCCGTAATTTTGTTTCTTTTACTAAATAATGAATATCTAGAAAACGGTTTAACTGATTGAGTTCAAACTTTAAGTGAAGCTATACCTGACAATGATGTTTTGTATGTAAAATAAACGATTATATCCAACCTTGCGTTTCAAAATGGCGACAGTGGCCGTATAAAAAACAGTACATTTTAACAAAAACTTGCAATTTTTGTAAAGCTTTTAATTCCATATCGTATGGTGTAGTTATCAAAACAATCGGATGAAGGATACTAGCTAAGTTAAAGATAATGACAGCAAATGTACTTACAATATTGTTGTGTTTACTGTGTCGGTATAGGATGCCGGGTTGAACAAACCAATTATTAGACATAACTAAACTCCTTCGTCCGATTGTTTTGAGAGTTACGCACTGCCCGATGCAGAATAAAAAGGATTACGAAAAATATGTTTGTAAATTAGCCTATTTCTTAAAATGTACGGATTTTGGGTATTTCAGGATTTAAATTTTCAAACAGTGGCCATTTTGAAACGCATTATTGTATTATTTTATTTTTCCTAAAACGTATCATTGTTAGGTATAACTTCGTTTCAAGTTTAAACTCAATCGGTAAGACCGTTCTCTAGATATGAATGGTTTAGTAAAAAAGAAGAACATTTACAGACGAAAAAGTGAGTACTGTAGTAGGTAGATCCATGTTTATATTGTGAAATATGTTTGTCTTGATACCAGGAACAAATCCACAAGAGAGTACCAGAGAGTTCGGAAACACTCTGTAGTTATAATCTTATGATTTACGATACTTCAAACTCGGAGAAATGTGATGATTGCAAGCTAGCATTAATAGTTCTGTTAAAGTGAACGACCACATAAGACCAATAGATGGAGCATGCCTATAAAGCTAACACTATAGCGGGTGAAGCCAGGTCGGCCATCTTGTCTGGGTCAGAAAGACATAAACGGCGCTCTCAACTTTGAATTATGCCAATGCTCTCGTTTCACTCAACCTGTGATTTAACATACTTAGAGTAAAGTTAAAATTTTCAAACTTCGCAAGTAGTGTGAAGTTGACAAGTTGTGGGTGCTAATGAAAGGAATTAAAAATCAAATAACACTACTTTAGCCTTTTTAACAGAAAAATAACTTTAACTTTTTATATACATTTTTAATCACGACATAAAAAAGTTCGATTGCTACTACTTTTTTTATTTTTTGGTCAGGTACGTTAAAAAACGGTGGAAATTGTAGCCTTAGAACTAAATTTTACTAAGCATATTTTTTTAAAATTTGCTCCTTTAGTTTCGTAGATAACTCAGTTAAAGTTAAAAAGTTTTGCCGCGGCGGAAAGAGCGTTCCGCCCATCGACCTGCAAGTGTTGGTATGGCAAATTCGTTGTAGATACTGCATGTATATTTGTATTAACAACTACTGTAATGACATTTTTGTGATAACTACTATATTACTAATACTATATCAATAAACAAAGTTTAGTTTTTGTTAATGTCTGGTACTTTAACGGGAAAGGTTTCATTCCTGAAATACCGTTTAATATTTTATGGCGTCTCAATTAATTTTTTTAATTTTAGATATTGTCATAAATTTTTTTAGTGAACTAGAAATATTGATTGTACTGAAAAGCATTAATTAAGCCTGGCATTATTTAATACAAATTGTTTAGTATCTATTGACATAATATTAAAATTAAGTGGGTAGAGATACGAAAATACTTTGAAAATAAAATCTTTTCTTACATTACCTGAAATTGTCGTATATAAATGTTATATTGAAAAAGTATAGGACATAAAGACAATGAAAAAATATGTTTTAAAAGTTTATTTTTACAATGTAAAGTAGTAAAAGTTGAAAATCTATAGTATGTGAACACTAATCGAGCAAAGAATTTAATATTGAATAGAATCAAATCACATAGTTTTGATAACATGAAAAGATTTTAATTTTCTTTGTGTTCAAAATTTGATAATATAGTTCTTTTTATTGGTGATAACAATGAAGTTTGAAAGTGAAACATAGGCTACTAATATTTATACTATTTTTAAGGTTCGAAATATAATGATAATCTTACAGAAGTGCTACTATTATTAGTGAATACAAACAAGTTTGATTGTTGAATATGGATTACAAACATTAAATAATTTGTACAATTCTATTTCACAAACATTCCCTGTGCGAATGACAAATAGCAAAGGCTAGAGCTACTGGCGTTGACGCTCGCGTCTAGGATGAGTCATGCCTATCCGCCGCCATCTTGTCTGGGTCAGGCGGACAGCTCGGCTTAACCGGCCGACTAGCTATGCTCCATCTATTGGTCTTATGCATCGATGTATAAACACACTGGATTGCGCGCTGAGTAGTCTGAAAGGTTCGAGAAACGAGCCGGCCGGCGTGGAGCTTCCCCCTCCACTGGAGGGATAGACCCGCGGTGGGCAGCGTGATAGATGGACAGTGATACACGTTGTTGTTGTTATATACAGTTCAATTCTTTGATTTATCCTCTACACTTTTTTATAATAATATGTCATTTTTGGGCAGAGGAAATAGTATTCCTAAATTACTATTCAAAACAGGCCTAGTTTTGTTAGCAGTCTTGTAGTAGGAACATAAAAACTGGTGTTTTCAAAATAAGAAATTTGAGATTGATCAATACTTTTATACAGTTCTATTTTAGAACTAAATTACGAAACTTTTTTACATTTATAAAAAAAATTACAAAAAATGTTTACTACTTTTTATATAGGCCTAAAGTTGAACTTTTTCCTTTCGTTACTAAACACTAGGGGCTCTGCCCCTGGACGCTTCGCTTCGCTCGCAGTTGGAAAATTCGCTAATGAATTTCGTTAATCTTTGGCTCGTTTGTACATTGGTTTGTAAAATTATGAAACCAGGCTTAAATATATTAACGGTAATTACAAGATTAATTATAACCTCAAATACATGCTTTAAAAACATGAGAAACTTTCATTACGATTTTAGTCCTAGTTCTACTATCTTCTATCAACTAATGTTTTGAAACCAGGACTAAATATACAGTAGTAAACATAACCTCAATACTATGTTTCAGAAATGAGCCAGGCCTATATTACAAAATTGACTATTAGAATTTATCCATTTTTGCCAAGTTTACTTTTTTTTATAAAATAAATTGTTAAATCAGAACAATTTATTCTAATTCTAACGTGCTAAAACAGTATAAATTATATTGTTTTTTAATAGTAATTAAAAACTATCCAATGAACAGCTGATTTAGGATAATACTCAATCTCATGGCTTGTTTATAAACAGCTGTTTTGATTGCTTTATTTACTATTTCGTTGTATTTTTGTAACCAACATGGCAACCCATAAGACCCAAGTTAAAATTTTTCAACTTTTAAATTAGATTTTCTAAAAAAATTGCGTTTTTACACGAAATACAACTATATGGGTGTACTTAAAAATCAATACTACACCTAAATACAAAATTTCTTTGAATTCGTTACAGCCGTTTTCGAGATCCACGACAGATACAAACAAAGATAGATACAAGAATTGCTCATTTAAAGTAATAGGATGCTTGTTCCTTGAGCTAATAACTTTGTAAATTTTACTTCAATCATTTTGTTTACTTGCAAAACTGGCATATATGAATTCTTTTAACCTTTATCTACAAAAAAGCTATGGAACCTTTTGAAATAGTTTTAGATTAACGTGTTGACTAAATGGTTGAAATACAAAAACTTGGACGATTTTTTTACAAATTTGAAGTTTACGGTCATTTTGTGAGCTTATGGTTTGAGATACGGAAAAAATCAAGAATACTATTTTGTTGAAAATCTAATTTGCTACCCGCAAAATATTAGTTTTTAAATTCGACTTCCATACAGTTAAGACACAAACTGGCTTTGGAAAAAAGCTTACACTGAGAGCTTACAATTCGATCACTTAAGTCAATGGAATAACTTTACTAACTTTTAAATTAAATCAAGCAATAGCGAAGCATTGCTGGGTCCACTAGTTTACTATAAAAATAAGTGTTACATACTGTATAACAATTAAATATTGTTTAGAAATTAAAATGATTATTTTATAAATCATGTTTGGTGCCGTTGTTGAAGCTGAGCAAAATAAATTAAAACATTTGTAAGCGTTGCATTAACTTTGAATGCTTCACGTGTTGTTGCTGTCCCTCCAGTGGTGGGGGAAGAGGCTAGGCCAGCCGGACCGTATTCAATACACGCAGCCAGCGATCCAGTGTGTTTATACATCGATGGTCTTATGTGGTCGTTGGTTAAAGTCCACATATATATTTTTATATTGTCTCGTTATATCAAACTACAGGAACCTACGTTTACGCAACGCGTATTAATGTTGCTCACGGATGACGTCTCAAGATCGTAACTCACGAAACAGCTGTTCTAATAAAATCCTTAGTAACACATATTTGTTTACATTCATTGCCGTAGCAACTTTACTAAGCTAATCAGTTACTTAATAATCGGTTTGTTATTGTTCAAGACCAACAGCTTTTTAGCGAATTTCCATAGGAAAAATGAGCTATTGCAGTGGCCCTTATGGTGAGACCCAAGGTCGGGAGTAGCAAATGAGCACCGATCATGGTCCCCAGAACACGTTTTTTGGTGTCATTAAAATTCATATATATATATGTATATATGTGTTCGCACTCTAGCGGTCGCAT